>JARHVA010003140.1:1097500-1277500 GCA_037957365.1 Torreya grandis | reverse complement strand
GACACACAATACTTTACCTTTATTGAGAGATCCAAATGCATTGTTGAGTGGCTTGCTCAGTTTATGCTTCAAAGAGTCTTTGGAAATGGAGGTTTGTTGGTTCCTTCTCTCCTTGGCACCATTGGATTTGATATGGCTTGGTGTAGCTTGGATCAATATTTTGGAATTAAAACATTATTGGTATGAATATCATGAAACAAAACCAACATTATAACTCTACAATATTCAAGCTTAGGGTTCAATAGGCAAGGGCTTGTATTTATAGGCTTAGAAACTAACTCCAATCCAAAGTGAGTAAAGGTGGAGTTTAAAGATGGAATGGTTTCAAACCTAACCTAGGTGAGTCAAATATAACCACATTATATTTAATAGTTTTCAAGTAATTATGTATTTCAATGAATAGGCATGGGTCTCAAAAATAGATATTTTAGGATATTCTCAAAGAGCTTGACAACTCATAAAGGCAATGATAAAAGGCTAAGATATTTTGAATTTAATTTTTTAGTTATTTATTAATTACACATGTATGATTCAACTAGGAATTTAATTTGGTTTAGTTTATTAATTAATTTTGATTATCCATTTATCTCTTTCAAGATTTAGTATTTACTCATGTGCCCTATTTAATAGGTTCATGGGCCAAATTGACTAGTGTGATGTTGTAGGGTGATTAGGTATGAATCTGTGAAAGGTTATTATTGCATATGATAGGATACCCCAATTAGGGATGCCTGAACATGATTATGAGATTTTATCAATGATGTAGAAGCAAATGTGGGACATTAATGATTCCTAAGCTTAATTTGCAAAGGTTGGTAGGAATCAGTCTGAAGTCTGATTGAAAGTTAGTTATGACCAATTTTAGGTGTCTACAATTTACCACTATTTGGAAATATGTTACAAGCTATAGGCATAGTAATGTCTTTAAAAATAATGAAACAAGCTGAAAAGAAGATAATGATTGAATAAAAAGCTCCAAATAATGTTTGAGAAGCCTATAATGATGCCCCCTCAAGGGACTGGTTGTCACGTACGATTGATGGATGGTCTCTCAAAAATAAACAAGAAAAATAATGAAATTAACCCATGGGTTAGATTAATCTAATTGATAAAATGCTTGCATGCATTTATTCTAAAAATTACTTATTTGCCCAAAGGAAACTATAATAAATAACAAAGGTTGAGATATTAATTTTCCTGAAGGCATTTATAACCAATGGCACAAACATATACCCTAGTTAGGGAAGATGAGTCAAAAAATAATGTTTTGACCACATGCAATTATAATCATTAAGATGATCAGGATTGAAAAAAGATATTTGATTTGTTAGAAATTAAAATCTTTAAACTAAATTGAAATGACCATAAATTAGATCTAAATTATGCATAAGCATGCATCATGAACACATTCCTCAAATCATAGTTATCATGAAATATTAAATGTAGAGAACAAGAATCAAACACACATAACACATATATACCATGGTTCACCCAATGTGGGCTACATCCACCAAGAAAGTCCTTAAATAAAAAAGTAATCTAAAGTAAGATTATGATGAACTCTCATAGAGATAGAAAAAAATCCTATAGAAAATGTTGCTATTTTACCTACACATGCACAATACTATATCTCACAAGCTGTTATACCACACCTTGTAAATGAAAACCTACACTTTATAAAACACTTGCATTTTGACTTTGTATCTCAAAAGCCACACCTACAAGTTAAATCATAAATAGCCTCTAAAAGGTCACACCACACCCTGTATATATAATAAATGATGAGGAAATCCATCCCCCAAGGAGAAACTCACCATCTTTATCCAGTGAGGCCTTATCCACCTAGTAAAAATGCTATTCCAACCTATACATGCTTATCTACAAGCCCCACCAAGAAGTAACATGCCATACTCCTTCAAAAGGCACAACTTCTAATGCAAATGTGATAACAACCAACTCCTCAAAATTAGAAAGTCAATCCCACTTCCATAATAGATCATATAAATTATTAAATGAAACATTTAATAATTTTCTCATATAGAAATCAATCCCACTTTCATAATACATCATATAAATTATTAAATAAAATATTTAATAATTCTACTCACATGGCAATTATTTAACAATTAATTCCCTAAAAATAAGGAAATCAATCTCACTTCCAACAAGTATGTAAGTCAACATGAAAATTATTAAATATGAATTTAATAATATTCACACACATGAGGAGTAACTAAAAAATGAATTCCCCACATCCCCCAAAGTGTACCATCATGGTCGTGTGATAGCCACAAAGGGATCCACATTCAATAATCTCGCACTTGGAGATCATTTCTCCTTAACAGAATATATCACTGCTCCATGATCACTAAGACCAACCAAATATGAACATAGTCTCAATTTGTCCAATGTGACCACCTTGGTCATCATATCCATAAGATTATGGCTAGTATGAATCTTCTCTATCTTAACCAAGTTCTCCAAAGCTATCCTGATGAATTGATAACATAACTAAATGTGTTCCATCCTCGAGTGGAAAGTGGAGTTCTTTGACAAATGAATAACACTCTTACTATCACTATGTAGTCTCCCAACTTCTTTATCATGCCCCAACTCTTGAAATAAATCTTATAACCAAATCTTCTCTTTTCTAGCCTCTATGGTAGTAACATACTTTGCCTCTACGGTTGAAAAAGCTAAAACCTTCTATATCTTGGAAATCCAACTAACCATGGTATCTCTAATAATAAATATATAATTTTTCATACTTCTCCTACTATCAATATCCCCTTCCATATCTAATTCTAATAACCATGCAAAGTGGTATCTGATCCACCATAACATAATACAAAATTGATGATTCCTTTCAAATACCGAAGAATCCATTTCACTACTTGCCAATGCTCATAATCAAGATCACTCATAGACCTGCTCACAACTCCCACCACTTGGGAAATATCTAACCTAGTATAAACCATGGCATACATCAAGCTAAAAAATACTAATGAATAAGGTATTTTGGGCATCCTAAGATTTTCAACTTCCATTTTAGGGCACTTCTCTTTTGATAATCTAAAGTGGTTGACCAAAGGAGTACCAAAAGATTTAGCATCCAACATGCTAACCCTTTCCAAGACTTTATTCACATACTTTGATTGGGATAAGATTATATTCCTCACCTTTATATCATGAGTAATCCTCATACCAAATATTTACTTTTTTACACCCAAATCCTTCATAGAAAAGGAGTCACAAAGTTGTTTCTTGAGCATATGAATATGTTTTATATTCTTTTCTGTAACTAACATGTCATCGACATAAAAGCATAAAATAATAAAGGAACCATCACCAAAATGTTTGATGTACACATAATTATTAGAATGACAAATTTGATATTGGTGTTCCAACATAAAAGAATAAAATTTCTTATACCATTGCCATTGAGCTTTTCTCAGGCCATACAAGCTCTTCTTTAATCTACACACATAGTTCTCCTTTCCTTTGACCTCATACTCCTATGGCTGCTTCATATATAACTCTTCATCTAAATCACCATGAAGAAAAGTAATTTTCACATCATTCTTAGTGCAAATATTCAACTACAACTAAATTAAAAATAGTCTTAATAGAAGTCATTTTTAAAATAAGAGAGAAAATCTCATCAAAATAAATACCTAATTTTTATGCAAACCTCTTAACCACCATCTTGGCCTTATAATTTTTTCTCCCTTCATCTTATTATCTTATTCTAAAAATCCACTTATTTGTAAATGCACTCTTTCCCTTAGGTAGCCTTACCAAATCCCATGTTTAGTTCTCCATGAGGGATCTATGCTCTTCATTCATGGCTTATTCCCATTTCATCTTGGCATCTACCTACATTGCTTCCTCATAAAACTCTAGTTCTCCATTATTAGTGAGTAATAAATAATTAAAATAAGGAGAAAAATGTTCAGGTGTTCTTCTTACCCTAGAAGAACTTCTTACCATAGGAGTTTGGGGTCCTTGTGTAGAAGGTTCTTAAACTAAATGTTTGGATACTTTTCCATGTGTAATGCCATCCAATACTGTGTACTATTTCTATTCATGTTCCTACAACCAATAATTATACATGAATTTTTCATTAAAGAATACATCTCTAGACTAAAATATTTTCTTATCTTTAATTCTCTATAAATGGAAACCAAAGTCATCCTTACCATAACCAACAAATGTGCATTTCTCTAATTTAGCTTCTAACTTGTTATCATCTTTCTTAATAAGAGAAAAAACCTCACATATAAAGACTCTAAGAAAATAATAATCAACATTCTTACCAGACCAAGATTGCTAGGAATTCCTCCCTCTAAAGGCCTAGAAGGTCCTCTATTAATTATATATACTACTATGCTAACTACTTCTACCTAAAACTATAAAGGCAACCCTGCATGTAACCTCATGCTCCTATCAAATTCCATTATTTTTATGTTCATCTTTTTAGATACCCAATTCTATTGTGGAGTTATTGGAACCATCCTTTGATTATGGATTCTATTGTTAGAACAATAATCAAAGAAAGCATTACTACAATACTCACCTTCATTATCTGATCTAAGATATTTCAACTTGAGACCTATTTCATTATCGACCAAGACTTTTCACTTCTTAAAAGTGTCAAATACATTATATTTCTTTTTAATACAATAAACCTAGACTTTCTTAGTTGCATCATCAATAAAGGTGACATAATAATTAGATCCACCAATAGAAGATACTTGAGTTGGTCCCCATACATCTGAGTATACTAGATCTAACTTGTGATATTTATTTGTGGGTATATATTTTAGGAACATAACCCACTTTTATTTCCCATACACATAATTCTCATAAAATTCTAGATCTAGATCTTTTAATCTAGGCAACTTATATTTTAAGATCTTCAAGCCCTTATGGCTCATAGGACTAAGCCTAAAGTGCCACATAGTTGCATTTATATCTACAAAACTAAATCACAAGAATCAACACTAATAATCAAATATAAAGTACTAAATTTTTACCTATCATAATCACAAGAGAAACTTTGGTAACTTTCCAAGAATCTAAAGTAAACATTACCAAACATCCTTAACTACCAAATTACCCCACTAAAACCAAATTCTATCTTAACATAGGAATGTGTCTAACATCCTTAAGTATCCATGTGTTTCCATTCTATATTTTAACATGAATAAAACCTTTCCCTACTATCTCACATGGTTCATAATCACCAAGATAAACATGTCCTAGATTCTCTTGAACATAATCAGTAAAATAATGCCTATGTGGGGTGGCATGAAAATATGCCCTTGAATCTAATACCCAAGACTCAAAAAAACTATCCATAGAAAGAGTTAACGCATCCTAACATGATTTACCTGATGTCACATTTACCTCATTAATTTCCTCCTTGTTGGTATTTTTATGCTGAAGTAACTAGAAATCCTTCTTTGAATGTCCACTCTTTCCATAATGCCAACATATCATCTTGGATTTAGATCTAGATTTAGATCTACCTTTTGACTTTCCACGATTGAATTTTCTCTTGTCCTTTACCTCCCTCTACTATCAATGGATAAATAATTACCTAAAGATGACTCACCAATGCTTTTCCTTCACATTTCCCCACTAAGAATCACACCTAAAACATCCTCAAAATTCAAACTTCCCTTGGCAAAGACTGCATTACTCACAACCATAACCAAACTATTCCAACTATTAGGAAAAAACACAAAATAAAAAAATATCTAACTTTATCACCAAATTTAATTCCAATAAAAGTGAGCATACTTAAAACCATATTAAAATCATTTAGATGACTAGAAATTAAACCATTCTAAGACATTTTCATGTTAAACAATATTTTCATAAGAAAAATTTTACTTGAAGCGAAGGGTTTCTCATATAGCTTTCCATGTTTATCCATGAGATCTTTTGTGGTTTTCTCATAAAAAATGTTAAATGCAATAGAAGATATAAGGCATAACTATATGGCTCCAAATGCCTACATATTAATAAATGACCAAGCTTCATAACTCATACATATAGGTTGTTCTATTTTCCCCTCCAAGGGGAGATGAAGCTCCTTCCAATACATATAATCTTCCATCTACATTTTCCACAAACCAAAATTCTTACCATTAAATTTCTCAACTCTGAATCTGATTTCTTCTGTCATAGCTCCCACTCAAGCTAATAGTCTTTCTATGGTTTGCCACTTTAGGAAAACACACAACCAATGGCTTTGATACTAGTTGTTAGTAATTAAAAACTTTAAACTAGATTTAAATGACCATAAATTAGATCTAAATTATGCATAAGCATGCATAACAAAAACATTCCTCAAATCATAGTTATTATGATAGCTTAAATGGAGAGAACAAGAATCAAACACACATAACATAGGTATATTATGGTTCACCCAATGTGGGATACATCCACCAAGAAATTTATCAAATAAAATAGTAATCTAAGATAAGATTACAATGAACTCTCACAAAGAAAAATCTCCTATAGAAAATGTTGTACAAAAAATGTTATAATTTCACCTGCACCTACTTAATACTATATCTCACAAACTGATATACAACACCTTATAAATTAACACCTAAACTTTTGAAAACACCAACACTTTGAATCTATCTCTCAAAATCTACACCTATAAATAAAATAATCAACAACCTCTAAAAGGTCACACCACACCCTATATATATATAACAAATGATGAAGAAATCCATCCCCCATGGAAAAACTCACCATCCTTATCCAAGGAGGCCTTATCCACCTAGTAAACATGCCATTACTACATATCCATGCTTATCTACAAGCCCCACCAAGAAGTAACATGCCATACTACTCCAAAAGACATAACTTCTAATGAAAATGTGATAACAACCAACTCCTCGAAATGAGAAAGTCAATCCCACTTCCATAATATATCATATGAATTATTAAATGAAACATTTAATAATTTTCTCATATTGAAATAAATCACACTTCCATAATACATCATAAAAATTATTAAATAAAATATTTAATAATTCTACTCATATGGAAATTATTTAATTAACAATTAATTCCCTAAAAATAAGGAAATCAATCCCACTTACAACAAACATGGAAGTCAACATGAAAATTATTAAATATGCATTTAATAGTATTCACACACATGAATATTAAATGAAAAATCCACTCCCCACATCCTTGGATCTCTTTAATTCCCCAAAATGTACCATCACGATCATGTGATAGCCCCAATGGGCTCTACACACAACATGATTGGTGCCCTGATATGGCAGATTATCAAGCATAACTCAAGGATATAATCTATTACACAAATTAAATATGAGTGAACATAAACATATATTTGATGGTTTAATGAATAAATAATCCACAAATGATCAGGCATATGAGGATTCATAAAATGATGAAAGAGATGATTAGAATAATAAAGGTTGATCAATGTGAAAGATTCAGTTGTACCTACCTATACGAAGATGATAATCCTTATTATAATTGATACAACTAGAATGGTTAATTGTTTTATTTGATTAATAAGGGTGTAAGGTGTTTCCAAGGTTACCAAGGAGAATTTTATGTGGATCTATTGCTTGTAAGACTTCTTGAGATGATTTTTTTTTGTAGCACATGATGGTATGAATCATGATATAAAACACCATGATAACTTAGCCAAAATATACATAATTATTGACCCCTAATCCAATAAATAATTAAAAACCACAACCAATGATAAAAACCATGATGATAGTGTTAATGTATGAATATGGATGGACTCAAGAATAATGCACAAGGAATCAACTAATGAATGCATATATATCAAGTCAAGGTAAAACACTGAAAGCAAAAGAATAAGCAAGTAAAAAAATAAATAATTAAGCATACAAACACACAAAAATACTAAAATTAAAAGAAAAAAATAAGTAAGCTAAAAATGGATTTGATCTAGTAGGGTAGATCGAGGATGACTAACTAGGCTTAGATAGGACAAATGTTTTTGGATATTAATTTTTTTTTAATGTTTTTAGAATTTTAAGGTATCGTAATTTGTAATATTTAAAAGATACCACTTGTAAAATATAAAGGTAATTAACTTAGGTTGCTCACAAAATGGTGAGAGTTTATGGAAAGGAGGACTAAGCTAACCTCAACATAAATTGAGCATGGCCTACATAGTCTCATTAGGACCTCAAGTCATAATAATTTTGCCAACATGAAAGATGATGAGAAATAAATAGGTGATAACAAGTTGTAAAACTGAGGCAAATGAGAATAATAATGGTAAGGTGATGCAAAATACATGGTAAAAGGTAATGTTCTTAATTTTTCCATAGGTGGTTAAAATTAGGATACAATGGCATAGGTTTGTGATACTAATTTAACCATAGATAGTTATAATTAGTAACACAAGGTGGGATATTGACTTACCCATAGGTGGTTATAATTAATAACATCAATAAATCATAAATGAAAGATAACTTGCTAGACCCACTATCATACTACTTTCATAGAGTATAATTTAAACATAGAACTCTAAAACTATTGAAATTAGATCAAAATCCACACATAGAAGGTGTGGGAAGAACCAAATGAACCAAGATTAAAAATGGTTTGGTAGGATGGATAAATATAGTCTTTTATATAATAGGGAAAACATGGTAAAATGGCATATGGTATGGCATAATGAAAAATGATACGATGGTAATTGGCTATAATGGTAGGAGGTTTACCCTTAAGTGAGAAGGTAAGGTAAATGGTTAGGTATGAAATAATGGTAAGAGTAATGGAGAATGAAATATTCAAGGTAAATGGTAAATGGAAAAAACAAGGTAAATGTTTTTGGCCAAGGTGAATGATTTTATTATTCCTATTAATGTGGAGATGCATATCCTAATCAGCATTTGACACAACTATAATAATCTATCATGTAAATTTCTAGCTGACAACTCTTCTGAATAGATACTTTGTCAAAAACCTAATAAATATTTGGATGCCAAGAATTTTATTTTGATCTTCATTGGTCATTGATTTTTTTTCTTTCAAACATCGAGACAAGGTATCCTTATAGCCTTCATAAAGGAAATTTCAGCCAATGATGGTAAATATAAATAAATCATGGATGATAGGTTTGTTGTCAATGTAAGGGTAGATAATAATGGAATTCACAATGATTGGGAAATAATTAAAGATTAGGGTTTTTAGGCACACACATTATTATTGATTCTATATTTGACATAACTTTGGTTGTTGTGAGGTTGAAGTGTTTTGAATATGATCTTGATAGGACCACCATATTTTTTTTTGTTTAGGCCTGAGAGTAGATAACATCTTATTATATTGTATTTTGTAAGCTATACTAATTTTATCTTTGATAATGTCTTCATCAAGTAGTGAAGAACTTTTGTGCTCAACTATTGGCACTTCGATGAGGTTTTCACCATTGAAGTTATCTCGATTATCCCATAGTGTCTCTGAGAAAGTTTCACTAAGGAATATTGAATTTTTAATTTTATTTTCTTTTAGCACCTCCAAAATAGTTTTAATAGATGTTGAGTTTGGACCTTGATTAATCCCTACATCTTCCAAAAAGGATTCACTAGGAGATTGTTATTCTTTGGCATGAATCTGGCATTGGCCCCCATGATATTCTACATCTAATATGTTTCCATGGATGTAGTTTAATAAGGTGTGATTCTATTTGTCCCAATTGACACTTATGGGAGGTGGAAGGTCAATCTAATGGCTAGGTTGGTTAGTGGTAGTGGCATGTGGAATGGTAATGGTATGGGAAGAGGCAACATAATCATCATAGAATATATTAGGATAACTTATTTTAATTCTAAAGTAATCATCCTCAAAATTGATATAAGGATCATAAATATATTCAAATTGATCTATAAGGTATGCATAACCAATGATGTAGTAGCCATAACCATATTCTGATTTTGAAGCTGAATATGATTCATGGGACTCTAAATATGATGTTGAGATTGATGTTGATTCTTATTTTAATGATAAATATGATATCAGTTCAATAATAGAACCTAAATTCAATGTTGATTCTTCATCTGGTGTGGATGTTGATATAATAATTCTAGTTGAATGTTTGGTATTATACAAGTAATGACCTGTGACATCATAATAGACTTTATAGAGATCGGTTTTTCAAAGTGAGACTCCTCCATGAGGGAAAAAATGTCAAGAGAAATCTCTTAAGAGACTAGTTTTTCAAAAGGAGGCTCTTTAAAAATAGAGATATGGTTGAGATAATGATTTTCCCAAAGGTGGTTATAATCATTAAGAAATGACTCAATAAAGGTTGAATTGTCAAAATGAAACTCCTTGACAATAGCTAAAGGATCAAAAGGTGATTCATCATAATTTGACTCATCACAAAAGGTTGGTTCAATAATAAAATCATAGTTTGGTTGGTTCTCTTAGATTTGGTTTACAATTAGTTATAAAATACTAGTTTTGAACATTTTTGGGTCTTTAAAGGATTGGTTATGTTGGAGAGGTATTGATTGGTTTAGCATGGGTTTTCTAATGTTGGGAATGGTTGAAAATGTATTAATAATGGTTAAATATTGGATAATGGTAGGTTTAATAAAGGTTATTTTATGGCTTAGGATATTAACTATGACCCATCGATTCATAGTTTCATAACCTTGTTGGGATGAGTTACCATATATGGAATTTCTTAGAATGGTAATGATAGGTTATTGAAAATATTGGTTGTTATCATTACCCAAAGGATGATATCTTGGGATATAAAGTTAGGTCATTGCAAAGCTAGGTGGTTTTCACAAGCTAAAGGATGAGGTCCTGATATAGAAATGGTAGGGTTTTATTGAGCTCAATTTCTTACACAAGCCAAAGGATGAGGTCCTAGTATAGAAAAGGTAGGGAATTGTTCATCTTTATTTATTTCATAATCCAAAGGATGATTAATGATATAGGTGGAGGATGGGATGCCATGATTGGTGAGAGTTTGAACATCATATGTCAACCTACCAAAGAATGTACCATCGAACACTATGTTGATGATCTTGGATTTGTTCCCCAAATTAAAGATTTTAAGGAGCATAATAATCCATCTCAAAAACCACTTCTTCACCATAGGGGTCTTAAACAAATTAATTGTGTGGCTCTTCCATCATAAATTAGATTATACCTGTTTCCACCATAAATATAATGAGACAAATTCACATCAATGATGAGAGATCCATAAAAGTTTGAGAGTTCTTCAAACTCTTAAAAATGATGTCCAAATTAAAAAAGGTTCAAACTTGGTCTAAAATAATTTAACTCATATTCCTAACATCAAATGTCTCACACACAAAAGATCCAATGGCTGAATAAAAATTAGCATGTCAAAATGTAGGTCCAACGTGTTTCAAACAAGTCTAATATAAGAAAAGAAAATTTTCTAGGTATTTTGGCCAAATTTAATTTCAAAATATAGGATCAAAATATGCATTTTATAGGACTTTTATTAAAACAATCACAAAAGCTAGACCTTAAACAAAAGGATGATTTAATCTAACAAACTTGAAACATTTTGGCATAAACTAGGCATTCAACTTTAGACATGGAATTGGTCAATTAGTATAATGCATGAAAAAAAAGGCATATGGAGAGATAGGATATTTATCCCAAATGAAGGAACAAACAAATAGTTTTCTAATTGGGTAAATAATTAACCTAAGTCAGACAATCCAAAAGAGAAAGATTGGTGTCTACTCCCAAATTACATAAGTTATAAATATAAATCAATAAATGTTTGGATTTGAACTTTTCAATGGTTTATTAAAAATTAAACGTATTAAATTGTGACTCTTTTATCAAATAAAAAGATAGACAAAGGTGAATGACATAACAACATTAGGTATAGATCCAAGAAGGCACATGTGCCTCAGTTTTAAGATTGGAATTGGGCATAAGGCAAACAAGTATATAAAATAATTTGGGCAATTTAAAATCATTAGTGTGATATAAAGGTATGACTAATGGTTTGTTTCAAGACTCCAAGTCACAAAAACTTGAAATTATTTAGGTAGTGTAATGTTACCCTTTTCAATCAGGGGACACACACACAAAGATTTGTCAAAAGACTAAGGCAAAGGTAAGGTGTCAAACAGATGGCATAATGCCTCCTCAAATAATGGAGTGATGTATACAAAACTTATTTTTATGTGGAATAACAAAAAATAAAATATTTTAGACTCAAAAACCATGAAATAAAGGAAAAAATGACACAAACACCTAAGTGTAATGTCTTAGATCCTTAAATTGATAAGGTTGCATAGTACTATCAAATTCCATGTGTGTGTGTGTGTGTGTGTGTGTGTGTGCGCTATTGAGAGTATTTTAATTATTAATCCAAAAATAAAAGTACATGAATAAGTAGGGTTTTTACACCCCCTTCTCTCAATATATTTTATGGTGACATATAACTTAGGGCTACTCTCTTTGCATCAATAATATGTCTGTGGCAAGTGGGGTTGTTCTAAAACTAAATTTTCATGTATCTAGATGATGTCAAGTGTGGTTAACACTAGATATGTATCACGTAAATTGAGTTCATACCAGATAACTTACTATGTAAGGGTCTATTCCTTTGCATAATGATTCTATCTATGTACTTAGCAAAATCCCTTGGTTAGCTAGACCTGACTAAGGTTTTAATTACAATTAGAGAGGCTAGTTACTCAACCCCCTAGAAATCATAGTATCAATACCCTAATTTATATACCTTATCATGGATTAGGGTTGGTACAATGTTGGGAGAGGAAACCCCAGGTCAACACACCACTAAATAACTCATGAAGAGGCTGTGAACTCTCTCTCTCTCAATCCAAAATGTATAATAATAAATGAGATGTTAAAATACTTTAACATCATATTTAGATCACTCAAACCATTCATATTTGAGGAGATCCTTAATGACATTCTTTTCATGCCTTTGGACAAGGAAGCAATTCAAATAAATATCATTTTTAGTCACCCAAGTTCCCTAAAGTGGATGGGGAGATCATACATGCATCAATCATTTTTTAAAAATAAATAACTTTGAAATAACATGCATAAAAATAAAACACTCTTAAGAGTATGTAATCTACATGTGAGTGTTTATTTTAATGTACCAAAGTGAAATGTTTATTAAATTTGGACCCTTTGCATTTTTTCTTGAAAGGTTAGAATTAAAAAAAAATGATTTAAATAAAAAGATTCTTAAAACACCAATTTAAAATTTGAAAATTTCAAGTTAGAAGTGGTTTAAATGTCTCTTTGTCACCTTTGGGCCCTATAAAAAATGTTATGGTGTTTTTGAGATTTTTTGAAACATTTATGCAACTTGAAGGTAAACTAATAACATATTATAAAAATTTAGGAAAAGACAAGTGGTTTTTAATAAAAATTATAAAAAAATAGATTCCATATGACCCAAATCAAAGATACAAAAAATGGCCTGTCAACTTGTTATTTTAGGCCATAGGTTATCAAACACAGTAGTGGCCTGTAGTGAGTCCATGCTAGGGGTTTATAGTCTAGGCCATGGCTTTGCACACATAAATCTATGAATGGAATTTTGAATATTCTTTAATGAAAATAAGTACCATTAATCCAAACTTAAGACCAGATAATATTACATAATATACTTTAAATTCATTAGAAGGATTTGTGAGGTGCATAAATCTCACTGGGCATGCCATTTGTGATCATAGTAATCTATAAAGGGAGGTTAGTAATATTTTAGTTTAAGCAATAAAAACTCAAATAAACACACTAACACTAACACTTACAAGCCTAGATCTTAGGGGTGAGCTTAATGAAGAAAATATAAATAAAATTAAAACTAAAATGCAAAAGACACACAATCATTTACCTTCATTGAGATCTGTATATATGTTTTTGAGTGGCTTGCTCAATTTGTGCTTCAAAGAGTCTCTAGAAATGGATGTTTGTTGGCTCCTTCTCTTCTTATCACCATTAGATTTGATATGGCTTGGTGTATCTTAGAACAATATTTTGGCATTGTAACATTATTGGTATGAATCTAATTCAACAAAACTTTCATTATAACTCTACAATATCCAAGCATAGCATTCAATAAGTAAGGGCTTGTGTTTATAGGCTTAGGAACTAAACACAAGCCAAGGTGAGTTAAGGTGGAGTTTAAACATGGAATGGGTTAAAACCTAACTTTGGTGAGTCAAATATAACCCCAGTGGAGTTAATAGTTTTCAAGTAATTATGATTTTCAATGAATAGGCATGGGTTTCCAAAATAGATATTTTAGGTTTTTTTCAAAGAGCTTGACAACTCATAAAGGCTAAGAGTAAAGGCTAGTATATTTTGAATTTTTGAATTTCCCTTTTTATTTATTCATTAATTACACATGGATAATTCAACTAGGAATTTAATTTGGTTTAACTTATTAATTAATTATGATTATCCATTTACATCTTTAAATATTTAATATTTATTTGTGTGCCTCATTTAATAGGTCCATAGGCCAAATTCATTGTTGTGATGTTGCAAGATGATTAGGGATGAATCTATGAGAGGTTATTGTTGCATATGATAGGATACCCCAATTAGGGATGCCTCAACATGATTATGAGCATTGATGAATGATGCACAATCAAATTTGGGATGTTTAGTGATTTTTAGGCTTAATTTGCAAATCTTGGTAGGAATCAGTCTAAAGTCTGGTTGAAAGCTAGTTGTGGCTAGTTTTAGGTATCTACACATTATACCAAATAATCCCTTTTGGTAATTATGTGATTCTAAGCCAAAGTTACATTAGGTTTGTTGACACATGTTTTGACATGCTGCCAACATTATAGGCTCACCTCACAGCTAACCTCTCTTCAAAATAAATATTTAGGAATCATCCTAAGGTATTTTTCTACTACGTCAATCCACACTAATCTTCTCTCAATTGGAAATTGTGATGGTTCTAAATAGCAGGCCTATGTTGATGTGAAACTTAATTTTAGTGGTTTTCAAGGTATTTGAACAATGTAAAATCTTTATGTTTGTTATTTTAATTTAACAAATATTTTCATGCATGTGAGACAAACAACATGATGTTTGATTAATAATTTTGATGAGTGTCTATTTAGGTGATGAAATCAAACAACCAAACATTCATTTAGCAATGCCTAATTATAAAAATTATCTTATCCAGGTTTTTGACAATGCAAGTGTGTATGGTTGATTATAATTATATTCATTCCATTTATTTATCATTTAATAATATATTAACATAATGGATAAAATATCAACTATATTTATATTCAATCACATGCAAATTGATATCAAACCCTGGATCTAGAAACTGATAAAAATAACATAAGATAAGAAAAAGAGAGAAATAAAAACTTTTTAATCATGACAAAAAAATTTATAATTAAAATTTATTGAGATCTAAGAATAAGTTATTAGATAAATTGATATGTTCACAATTGAATCCACATCTAGTGCAATCTTCTAGGAGAAGTAGAGAAGGGGAAAATATAACCACACCCACCAAATTCATGTGTAGTGTGAAGTAAACAATTCCCAAAGATTTATTTATTCAATAATCCATCATTTTAAAATAATAATAAAACTCCATTACATTCATTCTCTTGAAATTTTGCCAACATAACAATAAGGGAAGATTTAAGGGAGGTAAAAACAAAAACAATGTTGATTGGATCTAAGTAGTTTGAAGCAATAAAAATCCAACCCTTTGACAATGGGAGGCACTAAATATATATCAAATGAGAAAATACATGGGGAAAGTTTCCCTCCAAAACCATCACTAATTGCCATGAAGTCTCCCAGCTACCTCCCTTTTTTATAAAATCCTACCACTTTCACTATTCACCTACCAAAGGAAGGCAAAAACAAGTCAAATATTGTAATTAAAAGCTAAAAATAGTGTTTTAGCTCATTCAAATGAAATCTTATATCAAACCATATATAGTGAGGTAAAAATAATACCACCATTGCATCCAGGTTGGAACTAGATTTCTAGAGAATTGATCAATTTTAAAAACTTACTTGTAGAACTCAAGATATCATGAAAAACTATTAGGGGCTCAAAAATGGGATCACCAAACCAATTTATGATTTTGGACTCAATAGGGTTTTAATTTATCATTATGGACCAAATTTATATAATCTCAAATAAAATATTAACTTTCTTATAAAAATTAATAAGTTTAAATAAATAAATTCATTATATTTATAAATGATTTAAAATATTTTAATCAAATTATGTTAATATTTAATTTTAATAAATTTAATCAATTAAAATTTAATTTATTAAAAATAAATAATAATATAAATTAAAAATTAAAATTAAAATAAACAAAATATAACTTAAAAATAATAAATTTTAAACCTAAAATCGCATGTGTAGTGGGGGTGGTAGTCACCTAACTACCCAAATCCCATGCTCAAACCTCCTAGACCCAATATCATGTTTTTATCATGAATATTTGGTGGACCATTATATTTTGTAGGCCCTTTGAAATTAAACATTAATACTAATTGGGGATCCCTTGTTAACTAGGTTTCAAATCTTGATTTGTATTGAATATTACATATTTTAGTTGAGACTTCAGCTAGCATTTAACATGTTTTACTCAGGATTCATTTCTTGATCAAAATAATGTTTGGTTTGTATTGAAATGAGGGGCTCAAATCTCACATGGGAAAAGAGAGGATTTTAGGGTGGGGTGTAGGGGGAGATGAAGGGGTGAAGGTCAAGTCCTTGACCTAGTCAGGTATTTTCCACTAACTACCACTATTATTTAAAATGGAGGTAGGGGTAGGGAGGTCCCTACCCAGTCAGGACTCCCACCCCAATTACAACATGACAATTAAACATTGAAGCCCATGAGAATTTTCATTATTAAAATCTAATTAAAATAGTGAGAGGTCCAATCGAGGTTAAAAATTATGATTACAACTCAAAATCACTAAATCCCCTACCTAGACCTAATCAAGCTTTGAAAGACCTATTAGTTCTATTATTTGATGAAAATTTTAACTTATCCAATTTATCATGTGAAGACTCAAATCAACTAGTATTACTATAATTAAACCTTAAGACTTGGATATTTTGAATATAATGTAATTCCATCCTAGCGGACCAAAATATAACTTTCTTTGAAAATTTGAGCTCAAGAAGATCCAATTGGGGATTAAGAAGAGATTGTTCAAGTAATTTTTTGTTCATTCCTTTATAAAATTGACTACTAAAAATTTAATATAAATACAAGGTTTAAAGGTGTACTTGATTTTAAATGTTTTTCACCATTGATCTAAAGAATGCGGGAACTCTTTTTTGGCTTTGAAGGACTACCTACACACATGAGAAAACTTGGAAAATATTTTATTAATAGGATAGGATAGGAGGCTACTTGGTGCTAGACCATCCCAAGAAGTAATTAACTTCCTAAAAATAATATCAACCAACTTATTTTAGTGGATAAAAATGGTAAAATAAATTATAAGATGTATGTAATGATATAGATATGATATTGAAGTATTTTAAATTAATCTACATCATTTCATTAATGTTAGTGAAGTATCACACCAATGGGCTTTAGCAGAATCTTCATATTCTTGTATGACTTATAATTGATCAAAATATATCTTCTATAATAGGGGAAAACACAAAGGCATAGATCCATAACTCAAAATTGATATCACTCTGATTGATAAAGAAAGGTTGAGGGATAAATGGTAAATCACAAATGGTAATAACTTCATGTGAGGCTCTAGGGAGTGTCATCTATAGATAAAATCCATAGTTTAAGGAACAAAGAATTTGAATTAATTTAGATGTGATAAAAAATTAGTCTCAACTTTAAAATAGGTAAGATTAGATAGGGATCAATGTTGATCCTATAATATAGATGCCAATTCTATGAATCGATGTTTATTATGATAGAAAAGACAATACTTTGAACAAAAAGGGGATACAATTTGGTTTAGTGAGGTTTAGGATAATATAAGGATGATAAAGATGATTAAAATAAACATAAAATATAACATAAATATATGAAACTACTGTAAACAACAAAAAATACTTAACAGTGCTCCAAGTTTGTGATGATCATGAGGTTGATATGTTGATTTTTGGCATTTTGATGGATGTTGAAGGGATAATCTAGAAATGTGTCCTTCCAACAAGGGGGTGAGAATTCATCTTCTAGTTATCTTAGAGGAATTATTTTAGCCTTAGAGAATGAAATTATGGTCCCTTGCCAAAGGTAAGTCTAGGAATAAATTAATGTTGATTCTACCAAATTGACATTAATTGCAAGGATCATTATCAATTCTAGCCACTTTTACCAAAACTTTTTCTAATTGTTTCAACTATGGGTTAAATTGAACTCTAACCTATCAGAAGGACTTTTTTTATAAGGGAAGTTATTAGGGAGTTTAAACCATTTGTATTTTATTTCAACTTGGTGGATTTGTCTATATGTAGAGGTTAGGGAGATAAAATGGTAATCAATAAAAACAAACTACATGGGGTAAAATGGTAATTAGTGAAATTAATTTTATGGGGTAGTTAGGTAATTAGTGAAACTAATTATGTGGGTTATAATTATAATTAGTGAAACTAATTACATGAGATGCAATGGTAATGATTGAAAACTAATTAAGTGGGATGAAATAAGGATGGAATGAGAACATATAAAGGGGCCTAAGATATCATCATAAATATATTGTGCAAAATCCTAGTTCCTACATTTACCCCTTTTTATTGAGTGTTATGTAATAACCTACCGCGAGACAAAAAATAAGATAGTTCCAATGCCCCAAGTTTATCTAATGAGGTATCCCCCCTCAAACTAAGAGTTAGTGTAGGATGATGAGTTGGTGATAGGTTTGAAATAAAGTGGTCATGGATAAGATAGGGATAGGATAGACAACATATGAGTGCCAAAGTTGTGAGGGTAGTAATATAGTATAATTTTGCACTAACAAGATATGGGATCTACAATTATAAATTCCTCAATGAAAATAAGTAATGTATTATCACAACTATGAATAATTTGTCTAAAATGAAGGCAGTCAAGATAAAAAAGGATAGGATGGGCTGACCAAAACATCTATTGTGCTTGTGACATGTGCCTTGCCTAGATATAGTTATTCTCAAGATGAGTTACACTATCAAGATCCACAAGGGATATGTTCTTAAGGAAGTGTAATATTTTTAAAGGATGTGGGATTAACAAGGGGTCTATGTCCACTAGCCAATTGTAGACACTCTTTTTTGTCTACTTCTATGTCTAAATGGACACTAGAGATACTTCTTACAAATAATACAAGTTAAGCCTAAAAATCACTATAATTATTTGATTCATTAGCACCCATCATGTGCATATTATAATCCATTTCATTTTATCCCTAACTAGTGAAATGCACTTTATTCAATCATCATCTTCCTCTCATTCATCTCTGATCAAGTTTTGAGCTAGCAAATTGACCCTTTTGACCAAGTGTGAGGGACAAATTGTAAAAATTTATAAATGCCATTTAATGTTATCAATTTCAATTAGTTGGTTAAACCCAATTAAATGCATAGGTGAAAATCTCATGACTAATTAATTGTTAAATTTTTATTTTTAAAAATTTCTAAATTTGGATTGATGATATCATCATGACATCACACAAATATCTAAAATGATATCACCATCATTAAATCATATTTTTTAATTTGTCAATCACTCATAAAATATAAAACAAATATTTATATTTTTGATCCATGCCTATTAATTAAAAATATTGATGGCTTGTCCCCTCCCAAACCTAACCATGGTTAAACTAAACATAACTACACTAGAGTTAGGTTTAGTTTAAGAGGCTATAAATACAAGGCTTCACCCATTATTCAATAATATTTTTGTTTTTAAGGTTATTATGCAAAAATATCTTCAAAAATATATTTTGGTTTAATGTTATGATTCAAAAATACCTTCAAAGACCCTCTTTGTAGCATTATAATGTTCATTTGTTGAGAGAGAGCCAAGCTAAAGCCAAAGCCAAGCCTAATATTACCAAGGTGACAAGGAGAGATGATGCAAGTTTCACCATTTACAAATATTATTTGATCACATGATTTATCACATTATTCCATGGACAACATACAACTCTTTCTCTCAAGGAAGGTAATATTATTTGTTTTATCTTCTATTGATAGTTACTTGTATTTTTTTCTTACTCCTTGAGTGTCTAGGCTAGAGGTGTTAGTTTTATTAGTGTGTTTATATTTGGTATTTAATAATACTAATATGATAATAATATCCCTTCTTGGATTCATATTGATTACATAATGGTACACTCAGTAGGACATACACCCCACAAATCTATTCTAGTTACTTAGGATGTTTTTCTAACCCTTTTTATGCCAAATTTTTATTGTATTTATAAAAAAGTGAAGAAGTTTAAACTCTCAAATGATCCATACAGTTCAATGAAAATCCAATGAATCAGGGTTAATTTCTAGAATCAACATCTATTGGAGGAATTAGGAATGATATCTGTGTCAGAAACATAGTCAAACAAAAAACTAGAAACATAGTAAAAATCAAAATTTTCTTGATTTTATTTGTGTTTGGAAACCTATTTACTATCTATTTAATATTATTATTGTAGGGTAGTAAGTATTTTTTAGTTTAAAACATCATTTTTTAGGCCTTTTCAATCAAAAACCATTTATTTTTGGTGCAATGTTAGGAATCGATAATGATCACAAAAGAATCAACGTCAATTGTAGAAATCGCTCATGATCCCTATTGGTCGTGAATGATTTTTATATGTTTTAATTTTTTAGAAACTTTAGATTTAAATTTTGAATTTTTATTGAGATAACTTGTAGGAATTTAATATTATCTCAAACACAAATTAATCCACTAACTTGTTTTTATGGAACTAAGCCAAGAAGGAAGAAGTTTGGATGTTTTTTAATTAATTTTTCATTTTGTAAAGTCAAATTATTACAAAGGTTAAAACTCATTCACATTTGGTTAAGGTTTTTTAAAATTTACTTAATAATTTTTATTTTAATAATTCTAAAATATTTGCACAAATGCAAACATAGTCAAGTGGCCAAAAAAATTCAAGACATTTCAATTTGGTGTTAGTAAAAAGAATTTGCATCTTTAGTTAGAGCTCCTAAGAGACTTTTCAATTCTTTTTTATTACCTAAAATACATAAAAATTAATTATATTATATTATTTTGATTTTTTTAAACACAAAATATAACCTATATGCTCTCCTCCCATCCCCTTTAGGGAACTCAGGTAACCAAAAGACCTTAGTTTATTGCCATTATTTGTAAAAAGTGTGTCAAAAATATTGTCATATATGCTCTCCCCAAGCTCTGAATGACTTTGGTGATTCAAAATAAACCTCTGAAGTCTTTTCATTTTTAATTTATTTATTTTTATGCATTTTTATTTTGGGTAGGAGTTCCTATCCTCCCCACAAATTCTTTAGGGGAGCATTGACCTGGGGATTCAACTCTCATCATCATACCAACCCGCTACATGGTGGGGTATATAATTGGTCAAAATATTGGATGGGATAGTGTTGAGTGGTTATCCTGACCATATCAATAGGTATCTAAACTATGTGACAAGAAAACATAAATTGATGTGATTTAACCCTTGTGTTGACCACAGTTGGGACTATTTAGTATGTGTGAAACTTATATATTTTTAGTCAAACCCCACTTGCTATATAATTCCATGACAAATTTAAAGTGATACTCACTCTAAATTTTTTCCACATACTAATTATTTATATACATAAGGGGTTAAAAACTATACTATACCTATAATTTAATTTTTGTATAAACACTTAATTCCTCACAAGCATTGATATTGTTGATAATTTTACCACCATTGGTCAAAGTTGCTTATGTGCAAGTTTTCAAAAAGAATCCATTCATGAATTAAATATAAAGAAAGGTTTTTTAAAAAATAATAAAACCTTAATCAATCAAAAACCTTACTCATTACCGACTCACAGGTTAAAATTTTGATAGAGGTTTTTTTTTATTCCTCTAATTATTTAGTTGCATGTTAGTGAAGAAAGTTTTCGAATGCTTGGTACATGAAGGTGAAGAATATTTGGTTAAAAGGTTATTATGGGTATTTTTGAGACCCTATTCCCTCAACATTTCATTTATTGGTTTCAAGTTATAGTTTTTTAACTTTATGCACAATTGTTAAGAAGAACAGATGCTCTAAAAACCTTCTTAAACCTCAATGGCTTAGTTTCAAGTAGTATGTTTGTATTTCTAAGTTATTTATTGAAAAATAAATGTTTTTTGATATTTTTTGATATATAATACCTTTATATAAAAAATTTAAATAATTTTTTTTTAAATTATGGATAAAGTCAAAGGTACAAGCATTATGGTTTTAAGAAAGCAAGAGAGATAGTCGAAAAAGACAATTTTTGAGAGGATTAAATGATTGGTTGAGCACATAAAATTATTGAAATTATAAGACTGGTTATTAAAATTAATAATGAAAAAATAATTATTTATTGTTTCCTCATAAAATTTAATAAAATGGCAAAACATAGACCTTTAGATGTTTAGAAATGAAATTGTGCAAACTAGGAAACACCAAAAAGTGCATATTTTGAGTTTTATTAAATGAAATATCTTAAAATTTAACATGGAGGTATTTATTTTATGTCATTTAGTTTTTAAAAGTGGTTTTATGTCCTTAATTTTACCTTAATATATATAATTCCAAAATACGTGTATGTTCATGAAGGGAATGAAGGTTTCTTCACTTTTTTGCTCACAAATGGAGTTATAAATGGGTGTTCAAGGTCCCTCCGATGGAAAAAATTGATTTTAGAGTGTGTATAATTAATTTAAAGGTATGAATAAATTCTCATGAAATTAAGACAAATTAAAAATAGTTTCATCTCATTGAAACACATCTCCAGGTCAACCTTAGGACAACAACCAAGTAATTTTTATGAATTTTTGTTTGGGAATTTGGTGAAGTATTTTGGAGATTTTTCTAAATTTTAGAGATATATCCCATTTACACTATTCAAAAATAATAGGATTAGTGTTTTTTTAGGCCTATAATTCAGTTTAGACCCCCTAATCCCAATCAGGGTTTCTTGAGAATAAAAAGCATAAAAGAGAATAAAATATCATTTTTTGGAGTTGTACATGGAATTTGGAGATAAATTTTTTATATAAAGTATATAACACCATTTTTATTATGTAAAAATAATTTATTCTCCATATATGTTCAAATAATAAATATCCATAAAGTTTATGGTTCTTACAGTGCATCTAAGAAGTTTGTCAAAGTTGGTCAAGATAGGCATATGGAAAAATAACCAGTTTGAGGAGTTGTTTTGGTCATCATTATGGTCATATGAATATAATAAGGGTGGTTATTATTATTTTATAACAATTAATAAAACTTCAATAAAAACACACTAACATTAACACTTACAAGCCTAAATCTTAGGGGTGAGATTAATGAACAAAACCAAAAGAAAATCACAACTAAAATACAAAAAATACACAATATCTTACCTTCCTTGATTGATCCAAATGCTTTTTTGAGTTGTATTTCTTGGTTTGTGCTCAAAGAGTCTTTGAAAATGGATTTTCTTGTATCTCCTTATCTCTTTGGCACTATTGTGGCTTGTGTTGGCTTGATGTGGCCCATGCTTATTTGGTTCAATATTTTGTAATTATAACATTATATATATATATATATATATATATATATATATATATATATATATATATATATATATATATATATATATATATATAATGCAAAAAATTACATTATAACTCTATAATATCCAATATTTCTTTTCAGTATGCAATGTCTTGTATTTACAGGATTATTAACTAACCCCAACCCAAGGTGAGTTAAAGTGTAGTTTAAACATGGAATGGGTTCAAACCTAACCTAAGTTAGTCAAATAACCCTAGTAGAGTTAAAATGTGTCAATAACTCATCATTTAAAATGAATAGGCATGGGTCCCAAGAATGAGATATTCTAGGATATTTACAAAAGGCTTTATAACTCTTAAAAGGTAATCATGAAGAGCTAGGATATTTTATATTTTTAAAATTCATGTTTTATTAATTCATTCATTACACATGGATAATTAAACTAGGTATTTAATTTTATTTATCTTGTTAATCAATTTTGATTAGCCATTTATCTCTTTTAAGATTTTATTTTATGTGTGAAAGTGCCCCACTTAATAGGTCCATAGGTCAAATTGACTATTGTGATGTATTAGGGTGATTAGGGATGAATCTATGAGTGGTTATGATTTCATATAGTATATTACCCCAATTAAATATGTCTCAAAGTGATTTTGAGATTTGATGAATAATACACAAGTAGAGTTAAGATGTTCAGTGATTCCTAGGCTTAATTTTTAATGGTTGGTAGGAATCAGTCTGAAGTCCAGTCAGAAGCTAGTTATGGCTAGTTTTAGGTGTCTACAATTTTCCCCTATTTGGGAAGGTTTTACAAGATGTATGAAAGTAAAATATTCTCAAATAATAAAATAGGATGAAAATAATATTATGATTGAATAAGAAATTCCAAACAACATATGGGAAGCCTATAATGATGCCCCATTGAGGGAGTGGTCAACACATTCATTTGATAGATAGTCCCTAAAAAAGAAGTAAGAAAAATAATGAAATTAACTCATGAGTGAGATTAATCCAATAAATAAAATACTTGCATGAATTGATTAAAAAAATACTAATTTTCTCAAAGGTAGTTATTATTAGTAACAAAGTTTGAGACACTGATTTGCCTAAAGGTGGTTATAATCAATGGCAATGGCATATGGCCCAATTAGGGATGATGAATTGAAATAATAATTTACCCATAGGTAGTTATAATAATTAAGATGACCTAGAGTAAAAAATGTTTTGTGATTTTGCACTAGTAGGGTATATTAGTAATAATAACTCAATGATATGACTTGTTGAATAGATTAAAGCTGATCGGGCACAAACGTAGATGTGATGGTCTAATGACTAAAGAAGCCACAAAAAGTTAGGCATATGAGGATACAAAAAGTGATTAAAGAGATGAATAGAAGAATAAGAATTTATCAATGTAAATGATTTGGTTGTACCTACCAATGCATATATGATCATCCTTATTAGCATTAATATAACCAACATGGTCAAGGGGTTGATTTTATTAAGAAGGGTGGGAGGATTTTCAAAGGTTACCAAGGAGAAACTTCTGTAGCTCCCTTATTTGTAAGACTTATCAAGCTGATTTTTGCTATTATAAAACACCATGATAAGGTTATCAATGATAAAAACTATTATGGAAATGTTGATGTATGAATATGGATAAACTCAAGAATAATGTGCAATGAGTCACATAATGAACACATATAGATTGAGTAAAGGCACAATACTAAAAGAAAATAAATAGGTAAGCAAATAAACAAAGAAATAAGCAAACAAACACATAGAAATATTGAAAGTAAAATCAATATAAAACATCCTAACAATGGGTTTTACCCAGTAGGGAATATAAAGGATGACTAACTAACTTAGATAAGATAAATGTTTTTGCATTTTGAAAATTTTGAATGTTTTTGTAATTTTGAGATAAATTAACTCATTAGAGATTGACAAGATACCACTCATAAAATGGTGAGATATTTAGCTTAGGCTGCTCAAAAAATGATGCGTGTATATGGAAAAGAGGGAGTGAGATGACCTTGGCATGAATTGAGTATGACCTACATAGTCCTATTAGAACCTCAAGTTATAGTAATTCTACCAACATAAACAGTGGTGAGATCTTACTAGGTCACAACAAGTTCTTGAATTAAGGCCAAATGATAAGGAAAATGATAATAATAATGGCAAGATGATCTATAAATACATGGTAAATGTGTTGTTCCTAATTTTACCATAGGTAGTTATAATAGTAAATAATCACATAGGGTAGTATTACTAATTTATCCATAGGTAGTTATAATTGGTAACTTGACAATGGTACTCTAATTTGCCTTAATCTAGTTATAATCAAGAACACTTGGTATAACATGAATTAAAGCTAAGATTTAAGATCAAATATCATTTTACTTTCATAGGTTGTCATTTAAACATGAAATTCTAAAAATTGTTGAAACTAGATTAGAATCCCCTCATGAAAGGTGTGAAAAAAACCAAATGAACCAAGATCAAAAAGGGTAGGGTAATATGGCTAAAAATAGGATTTTATCTAATAAGGATGACATGGTAGGATGGAATAGGGTATTATTTAGTTTGATGATGGCATGATAACTGGATAAAATGGTAATAGGGTTGTCCCTAAGTGACAAGGAGAGGTAAGTGGTAAGGTGTCAAATAATGTCAAAATGAATGGCAAGGTAAATGGAAAATGGAAAAGTCAAGGTAAATTGTTTTTGGATAAGGTGAATGATTTTATTATTCCTAATGATGTGGAAATGCATGTCATGATTGACATATGACACACTCAAAATAATTAATAATGTAAATTGATAGCCCACACCTTTTATAAATAGCTTATCTGTCAAGAACCTACTACATATATGAGTTTCAATAATGTTGTTGGGATATTCATTGCTCATTGATTTTGTTTCCTCTAAACTTTGATACAAGGTATCTTTGTATCCTCTAAAAAGGAAAGTGTAGATATGGATGGTAAATATTGATAAATAATGGATGATAAGTTTGATTTGGCAATGTAAGGGTGGATGATATTAGAACGTATAATGGTTGGGTAAAAAATGAAGGTTAATATTTTTAGGCACACACAATTTTGTTGATTCTAGATTCAACATAATATTTGTTAAGGTAGGGCTGAAGACTTATAAATATGATCTTAATAGGACCACCAAATTCTTCTATTGTTTGGGCCTAAGAATAGCTTCCATCTGATTGTGTTGTAGATTGGAATCTATTTTGATTTCATCTTTGATAATGTCTTCATCAAGTAGTGAAGAACTATTATGCTCAACTAGATGTGGTTTTCACCAATGAAGTTATATTTATTTTCCCATAGTGTTTTCAAGAAGGTTTCACTAAGGAATGTTAAATTTTGACTTTGATTATCTTCTAGAACCTCCAAAATGTTTCACTAGAATATGTTGAATTTGGACTATGATTTCCCCTTAGCACCTTAAGAAAGGTTTGATTAGGAGATTTTTCTTCTTTTGAATGAATTTTGTCTTGGCCCTTAATATTATTTAATTAATATGTCACCATGGATGTAGTTAAACAAGGTATGACTCTATTGGTCCTAATCAACACTTGTGGGAGGTAGAACATTAGTAAAATGGTTGGGTTAGTTGGTGGTAATGAAATGTGGAATGGTAATGGAATGGGAAGAGGTAGCACAATCCTCATATAAGATACTATACATTGTGTCCATATTGGAGTAATCATCCTCAAAAATTATAAAAGGATTACAAATGTACTCAAACTAGTATATGATGTATGCATAACCAATATTGTAACAACCATAAACATATTCTAATTTTGAAGTTGAGTCAGACTGAAGGGACTTTGAGTCCAATGTTAAGACTGATGTTGATGCTACTTCTGATGCTAAATTTGATGTTGGTTCAATAATACAACCTAACTTCAATGTTGATTCTTCATTTGGTGTGGATACTACTACAATGATGTCTTGTTGAATGTTTGGTATTGGACAAATAATGTCCTATGATGGCATAATTGACTCCATAAATATTGGTTTGTCAAAGTGAGACTCCTACATGAGGGGAAAAATGTCAAGAGACAACTCCAAAGAGACTAGCTTATCAGAGGGAGGTTCTTTAAAAATAAGATAATGGTCAAGGTAATGATTTTCTCAAAGATGGTTATAATCATTAAGAAGTGACTCATGAAAGAGTGGCTTTTCAGAGTGAGATTCCTTGACAATGGGTAAAGGATAAAAAGGTAATTCATCATAGGTGGACTTGTAAATATATTTTTCAACAAAAACATCTTATATTGGTTGGTTGTCTTGGCCTTGGTTTATAATCTGTTGTAAAATACCAATTCTGAATCTATCTTGGTCTTGAAATGATTGGCTTAGTTGGAGAGGTACCGATTGGCATGGTTTTGGTTGTATAATAGGTAGTGGTTTTATAAAGTGGGGAATGGTTGGAAATGAATGAAAAATAGTCAGTGGTTATATAATGACATGCTCAACAAAGGCTAGTTTATGGCTTAGGATAGTAACTATGACCCATCGAGTTATGATTGGACAACTTTGTTGGGATAATGAATTACAATAATTGGAAGGGCCTATAATGGAAATAATAGGGCATTGTGAAGTGTGGTTTCTATCATGAGTTAAAGTATAAGGTCTTGTATATAAATGGTATGGAATTATAGAACTTGGTTTCTCACACAAGCCAAAGGATGAGTTTTTGGTATGGAAATGGTAGGGAATTGAAAATATTATTTGCTTGGACAAGCCAAAGGATAAGGTCCTAGTATAGAAATGGTAGGTCATTCTAAATCACATTTTATTACACAAGATAAAGGTTGAGTTCATGGTATATAAATGGTAGGGAATTGTGGATCTTGATTTATTGTACAAGACAAAGTAAAAGTTCTTGATAGAGAAATAGTTAGGCATTATGGATCTTGGTTGCTAACATAAGCTAAAAGATGAGGTCCTAGTATAGAAATGGTATTTCTTATATTTGGTGGAGCTTGGTGACTCATAAAATATAGAGGAGGGTTAATGGTATAGGTAGAGGATTGGATTCCATGATTAAAATTGTATCTCAACTAGCCAAAAGAAGGTACCACCAAACATTGCACTTGAGGATATTAGCTTTGTTCCCCAAATTGAGTATTGTAATGAGGATAAGGATATATCTCACAAACCACTTATTCACCATATGGGTTTTGAACAAAGTCAATTTATGTGGCTATTCTATCATAACTTTTATTATACATATTTACATCATAAGTGTAATGAGACGTATCCACATCAATGATAAAATCTCTTTAAAAGGCCTAGAGTTTTACAAACTCTTAAAAATAATGTCTAAAAGACAAATGGTTCAAACTTTGTATAACTTGGTCTAAGGGAGTTGTACCTCCAAAATGGTTTGTGTTAAAACTTATTATAAAAAACCTAACATCAAATGTCCAATATTTAAATATCTCACACACAAAAGGTCAAGTGATTGAATAAAAATTGACATGCCAAAGTCTAAGTTCAAAATGTTCCAAACAAGTCTATTCTAAGAAAACAAAATTTTCTAGATCTTTTGGACAAATATGGAATAAAAATATAGGGTCAAAATAGGCTTTTTCTAGGACTTTTGTTAAAACAAACACAAAATCTTTTAAACAAGATGGTATGATTTAATCTAAAATATCTAAAACACTTTGGCATAGACTAGGCATACAGAATCAAACATGAACTTGGTCAATTGGAGTAAGTCATGAAACAAAAGGCATAAATAATATATTCCATTTAACCCAAATTTAGGCATAAACAATGGTTCTAAAAGTGGGTAAATAGTTTACTTAAGTTACATAACCCAAAAGAGAAAGTTCTATGTTTAGGCCCAAGTTACACAAGGTGTAAATAGAGATAAATCAATGTTTGAATTTGAACTTGTCAAGGTTAATTAAATATTAAACTTAGTAAAAATAGGTGACTTTTAACAAAAAACAAGATAGACAAATTTGAATGGCATAATGGTACTAGACAAAGTCCCAAAAGACACATGTGGTTTGGTTTAAAAAAAAGACAACTCAGACAAAAGTCTATAAAGTGATTCAAGTAGTGTAATGGTGTTATGATGATTTAAAGGTATGATCAATGGTTGGTTTCAATACTCCAAGGCACAAAAACTAGAAATTAATTGGGTAGCATAATGTTACCATTTTCAATCAAGTAACCCATACAACAATTTTGATAAAAAAATGCAAGGCAAAGGTATGGTGTCAAATAGATGGTGTAATGCCTCCTCAAATAACATAGTGATGTGGACACAAAAATAATTTTAACATGGCATAAAAACTACAATAAAAATTTTGAAACTCAAAAACCATGAAATAAAGGACAAAATGACATAAACATCTAAATGTAATGCCCTAGACCCTATAATTGATAAGGTTGCATCATATTGTTAAATTCCATCTATATATATGGTCTTGGGAGGATTTTAAGTGTTAATCGAAAAATAAAAGTACATGAAGTAGTAGTATTTTTAAACCCACTTCTCCTAAGATATTTTATGATGACATGGAACTTTGGATTACTTGCACTACATTAACAATATGTCAATGGTAAGTGGGTTTGTTCTAAAACTTAAATTTTTGACCATATAAATGGTCCCAAATGTGATTAACACTAGATATACCTCATGTTAATTTATTTCATACCATTTAAATTACTATTCAAGGGTATATTACCTTTCATAGTGATTCCATCCATGTACTTCTTAGTGGAATCCCTTGGTTAACCAGACCTAACTTGAGTTTTCATTATGATTTGAAAGGTTAGTTGTTCAACCCCCTAGTAATCACAATATATGTGCCCTAATTTATATACCCCACCATGGACTAGGGTTGGTATGATGCTACGAGATGAAACCCTAGGTAAATGCATCCCTAAATAACTCATGAGGAGTCTAGGAAATATTGCTCACAAGACAAATTGCATGATATAAATGACAAAGTAAAAGGACTTTAAAGGTTATGTTTAGATCACCCAAACCATATGAGTTTTGGAGAGAAATTCAAAAACATAATTTTCATGCCTTGTATAATTCACAAATTTCAAGTAAGAATCAATTTTGGTCACCCAAGTTCCCTAAAGGGGATGGGGGGAGAGAATACACACATTATTCATTTTGTGAAAAACAAATAAGTATAAATATCTAGCATCATATAAACACTTTTAAGAATTTGAAATCTAAGTAAGTGTTAATTTTATTCACCAAATGAAGTGTTGATGAATTTCTTGGCCCCTTGGCTTAATTTGTAAACTTGTAACAACTTTCACAAAACAAACTAAGCATAAACACATATGTTTATTTTAAGAACCAAATGAAAGCTTTTAAGAGTTAACCAAATTCCTTTTAGGCACCAAAACACAATCTTCAAGACTTAACACTTGAAAAAGTATGTCCTTATCCTACTTTGTTCCTAAAAATTTTAGAGTTTCTTTTATATTTTATGAAACATGTGTGAAAATTGAAGGTAAACCAATAGAATATGCTAAAAATCTAGGATAAAACACATTGTTTTAAAAAAACATAAAAAATGGAGTCTAAATGACCCTAAATGAAGCTTCAAAAGATGGATTATCAACTTTTTGTTTTAATCTTAAGGTTATTATGCATAGTAACAACCTACAGTGAGTCTAGGCCATGATTTTATAGTCCAAGCCATTGATTTACACACAAAAAATTGTGAATTGAATTTTGAAAACTGTTTAATGAAAATGAGTTCAATTAAGCCAAAATTAAGACCAAATAAGTGTACACAATACGCTTCAAATTCATTAAAAGAATTTATGAGGTCCATAAGTCCCACTAGGCATGACATCTATGATCACAGGAATCTAATAAGGGAGGTTAGTATTATGTTATAACAAGTAACAAAACTTCAATAAAAACACACTAACACTTACAATCCTAGATCATAGGGGTGAGATTAATGAGTAAAACCAAATGAAAAACACAAATAAAATTCAAAATATACATGATATATTACCTTCCTTGAATTATACAAATGCTTTTATGAGTTTTCTTACTCATTTTGTGCTCAAAGAGTCTTTGAAAATGAAGTTTGTATATCTCCCTCTCTCATTATCACCATTATGTCTTGTGTTGTATTGATGTGGCTCATGCTTATTTGGTTAAATAGTTTGGAATTATAAAATTATTGATATGAATTTAATGCAAAATTTTGCATTGGAAATCTATAATATCTAATATTTCTTTTCAATAGGCAATGGTTTGTATATATAGGCTGAGGAACTAACCTCAATCCAAGGTGAGTTAAGGTGTAGTTTAAACATGAAATAGGTTGAAACCTAATCTAAGTGATTTAAATAACCCTAGTAGAGTTAAAATTTGTCAATAACTCATTAAATTAATATTCATCGGTCTCCAAAATAAGATATTTTAGGATATTTCCAAAAGGTTTGACAACTCATAAAAGGAAATTATGAAAATCTAGGATATTTCATAGTTTTGAATTTCCTTTTCTATAAATTCATTATGTACACATGGATAATTCAAATAGGTATTTAATTTGGTTTATATTTTTAATTAACTCTAATTATTTATTAATATCTTTCAATATTTTATTTTATGTGTTAAAGTGCCCCACTTAATAGGTATATAGGCCAAATTAACTATTGTGATGTTCAAAGGTGATTAGGGATGAATTTGTAAGAGGTTATGATTAAATATGGTAGGTTATCCAAAATAGGGATGTTTCAACATGATTATAAGATTTGATGAATAATACACATTCAAATATTATACATTCAATGATTCCTAGGCTTAATTTGTAGTGGTTGGTAGGAATCGATCTAAAGTTCAGTCAAAAGCCACTTGTGGCCAGTTTTAGGTGTCTAAAATCATAAATTGAAAACTTATCAAGAATATTTACTGGATAAATAAAAATACACATTATCCATTCTCTCTAAATATGGAACCCCATTTTGGGCTAATTTTAACAACTACAAGCCAACTTCAAAGAGTCTTTAATTAGCCTATAAAAGTGGAGCTCCAAAACATGCAAAGGTAGATTAGTGGAGTTAAGGTATTGATAAAATTTGGAGACCTATTTTTATGAAAGATATTTATTTAAAAATTAAAAATGAATTCAATTCCTAATACACCCCCATTTGGTCTATTTTTATAAAAAATGTGAGGCCAAACATGCATGCAAGTTTCATGTAAGATAACTCAAGTTGAACTCCAGGTTTGAAGTCAAGATATGTCAAGCTAAATAAATAATAAATATTGAATTAGGATCATTATAAATAAAATTTTAACCATTTTTAAGGTATTTAAATCATTTAAAATTTTATGTAGCATCAAAAGACCTCAAGGTTATGGTAACCCTATCAGAGAGGTGAATCTCTAGGTAAAAGGGCTAACTCCCCTTGATAAATCACTTAGGCTCAAATATTAATCTACCACTTACAAGGAAAAGGGAGATAAACCTACTATAATGGATATGATGCACAAAATATGATATCACCAGTACCAACCAACTTCAAATGTACTTTAAACATAAGACTAATTTGCACATGACACTATTCTGAATCTACCTCTCTACATCAATGTTTCTCATGAAGGTTCATGAAGGAAGTTTGAGATAGGAGGACTATTAAAGAGGTCATCAAATTAAATTAATGAAAAAAAACTCAATAAGCCCCAAAATAATCAATTTTTACACTTAAATATACCTATAAAGAAGTTTTAAACTAAACATGAATGCAAGAAAAGGACAAACATGTCAAAGAAGCAAAGCTAGTCACTTGACAACATCAACTAATCACACACACATATTGAAAATATTCCATGGATAAGGTAAAAATATACTATTATCATTGATGAAAGGATAAAAATGGGCATGCATTTTCCATACCCTGGTGGAGGATACAAACTTAGCCTATCTAGGCTTAATATATAAATAAATGTAAGAGAAGAAGCACAAGGGCCTAGGGGAGAGAGAAAGACATGTGTCCAAAGAGATTTAAAAAAATGAGTTTTAAACTACCTCATTAGGTCTTAAATGATAATTTTTGGTCTCCTTAATACACTCTTCTACTCCAAGTGGCATGTAAGTTTCAAACTTTGATTGACACCTTGCTTAGCTCTCCAAAGCTACGCTTTGCCTTATCTTGTGGAATGACAAGTAGAATTATAAATGGTCAGGTAATGTTGATTTACATAATTTATATTCTCTTTAAAAATTTCAACTGATCTTTGAAGGTTCCCTTTGACACATCACTTCATTAAGTTTCTTTGTCTCACTAGGCCAATCTTGATTATAAGTGTCAAAACTTGAATTCATCTTCTAAAATTAATTATATCTCCATGTATGTCATAATAAAATCGTTTAATACCTTATAAAAATAATTTGGATGTCTCAAACTACCCCCAAGAACTCATTTTATACCAAATCTCTCATTTGGAATCATTTCTTACAGCCTTGAAATTATGTAAACCTCCTTATGTATAGGAATGTGTGGAGGATATGGATAAAATAATCACATATTTTATTAAAAAATATGGTTTTACATCTCCAGAAAAATTTAAGGTCTTGAATTTGAGTTTAATTTTTATTTTCATCCCATCCTCTCTCCTTAATTAGGTCTCAATTAGGCTTCCTTGCCTAAAAACAAACTTTTGGCCTAAAAACATTCCCACACATGTGAAAATTCTATAAGTAATTTGATTAACTTTATCTATTCCAAAACCAACCTTCATGTCAATTTTTATCTTCTTAGACCCTATCGGATGGGTCAATCATGAAATGGTTAAAATCCCTAGTCTAGGCTAGATGCTTGAGCAAGCATGGGAGATAGTATGAGAGTTTGAAAATAATTTTCAAGATATGTGGCTTTAATTTTTTTTTTAGGTTTTAAAAATCATACTAAAACTCATCATGTTGAATATAGGTCTCTTAAGGTTTTTTATAGATCTATAAATAGGATTCTTAGCTTGAAAAACCATGCATTTCTCCATATTGACCAATTAGATGAATTTTAGGGCATGTATATCATATTGAGGGACCTGGAGAAGTTTTTATAAGGTTTTAAAACCTATTTAAATTCATAATATACTTTTATAATTGGTTTAGAAACTAATCTATACCTTAAACCTTCACAAATTCCTTTATAGTTATGAATTCTACCCTATTTTGTATAGTTATAATTGCATACTTGCCAACCAATACCATGAAATTATGTTTAGGAGAGTTATGAAGGTTATTAATTTAATTTCAAGGCCAAAACCATAAATTTAGAGATATTATAATGCACATCTATCTCATCTAGTCACTAAGACGTTTTAACAAGGGTTTTAACCCTATTTTATTCTTAGGGATTATTCATAAAGAACATATCCCATTTATATATCTTAATACCATATAATGAATCATAATTACCTATAAATCACCTCCAAATTCCAAATTTCTTCATGCTACTTCTCTTTTAAGATCTAAGCAAAACTATGTCTTCTTCAAACTCTAAACTATGTGAAGGGAAGATTTATGAGTCCTCAAACTTCTTGTTGATAGTTAATATAGTACAAGACATTTAAGGATCCATTAGTTACATAATGTGGGAGTGTGATGAATTATTAAACACCTATAAAATTCATTTTCTATCATTCATTTTCACATGTGAGTTCATACATGAATAATAAGGCTTTCCAAGATCTAAACCTATGTGAATGAGTCTAAGAAATGATTTAATCCTCAAAAGATGTATTGAAGTTTAATATTGATCTAAGAAACCTTTCCAAATTCAAAGTTTCCATTAATTTTTTTTAAATGTTTCTCCAAATATTTTGGACCCAGCTATGGTAACAAAACTTGCTCTAGGTTACCATTGGGGTTTAGAAGCAAAATGGTCATCTTATCCCTAATGGGCCTATCTTGACAATATTTTATCACTCCAATAAGTCCAAAACATATATCTCTTAATAGATACTATTTCACGTGTTTGAGGCTTATAATTCATCAAAACACTTCAAACCCATCAAACTTATCACCTATTCATATTCAAGCCTATAGATGACAACTTATTTTTATTGGCTATAGGAATCACTATTATCTCATTTTTACACTTCAAAGCATAAAATTAGATGGAGGATACTCTATATTAATTCATTAAATAACTCATATTAATTTACACCTAATACATAACTCTCAATTCACATTGTCTCCCTCTTCACAAATTTGAATAGCAACTTGACTATTCAGTTCACCTATAGGTATGCATTCGGGGGCTTAGTTACATCTTGGGGTTTAAATAGAAGTCTATGATAATTTTAATAACCCTTTATAAATTTTTAGAGACTAAATATTCTATTTTTGACCTTATTAGTCTTCTCAATGTCTCAAATATCCAAAAATACCCCTTGTCACTCTCATACATGCTCACGACTATAGAGTACAGCTCTAGGCCTACTAGGCTTTAATATGGCACTATTATTAGCCATTTATCTAGATTTGAATTTCCTAAAATTAATACTAAATTATCAAGGATTAAATACATTTTTTATTACCTATCTCAACTTCAACCCTCATGCCAATATCACATCTTCTCTTCTCACTATTTAAACTTATAAATCTCTTGGTTTTAGGTGGTACTTGAGAACCTCTTGAATATCATTATTTAAAACTCGGTATTTATAATTAGGAAATTTATACTTGAGATTACCTAAATATCATTGAATTATTTTCCCACTTTAAAACAATCTTCTTATAACTAATTGGAACCTTTAGCTCATGCATTCCTCTCTCATATTATGCCTAAGCTTGTAGGTGTCAATGACCTCTATGGATATAGGCATATATTATGTTGTCTTGAGCATTAATGTCTGGCCATACCACTTCATTGATAATGAAACCTTATAGGTGTTAGTAAAATTCTATTTATCTCCTTATTAGGTATTTAAATTCAATATTTATTGTACAAATTAACTAATTGTCACAAGGTATAGACTTACAGGTCTATAAACCTATAGGTCTACATTCCTTGTATTTTAGACATTTTAATATCAAGTGATGATAGGTTAATTTAAGTTCAAAATGATATTGGTAACATTAATTTCATTTCATATTAATATCAGGGCTATAATTATTCAATCCAAACACCTAGAGGGTTTCAAAAGACTTTCATATACCTGCAACCCCATGGTGACCTACATCAAGAAGGACTAACATGCTCTTATGGAATATAAAACCATTTGAATATTGATGATCCCTTTGATTACCTTTATAAATATTAATAAGGGTTTATTTATATTTGAAAATCCACACAAGGGATGATAACATGTATCCCTATTCTCATTTAGGAACCAAGACCATGAGATCAAAATTATAACTTGTGGCCATGAGAGCTTCTTGTTTGACCAATGCATATATGTGATAGATGGTGATAAATAATGATGTAGGAGGGTTATGTGGATATCTGAGTAACCTTTAAAATTTTCACCTCACCTCTATGAATTCAAACCTATAACTATGTTATCCAAGACTTAGATAGGATGGTTTAACACCCTAGATCCTTTGAGATTGTTCATAAAGCTAAGGAGCTCAATAAAATGACCAATGACACTAATTGAGAGGTAATAGGAGTCCCTAAATTTGGTCAAAATATTATACCACAACTCCACTTATATGACCTATATCATTCACTTAAAAATGGCCTGCATGATCTTCTGAAGAGGGTGATGGGAGAGAGGAAGAGTATTGTACAATTTTGAGACTTGAAACTTATTTCCATGCATGATTCTAACCTATAGAAGTTGAAAGGATGCTGATAAAATATTTTCACCTAAAAGTGAGTTCAAAAAGTCCATAAAAGTGCCAAATCTCATTATAAAGAGGTAAAATTCAAGATTCTAACTTCTATCTAACATCCTGATATGTAGGGAAGTTGTATAATTTATCCAAGGTCCTTGGAAAGTGTCTTCTATATACTAGTAGCATTTGAAAGCTTTGTCATACATGAAATTTATAAAAAAAACCATCTTAATGTCCATACATAACCTTAAATTCTCTAGAACATCATGAAATTCTTGTATAATTTAATTAAGGCATTAAGTGACCTCTTAGAATACCTAAGGACCTATGACACTTATTTAATAAATCTCATCACTCCATGACATGGCTAGACCACTACAATACCATCACAAGAACTTACCTCAATTTATGTAAATAAACCTTAAAAAATGATAATAATATTTTCAAAAGTCTATTTTAAGACCTATAAAGCATTACAAAACTATGAATATGGCTAATAGGACATGAGAAGAAAGTTTTCACCTATAAGGGTTGACATTATGACTTTATTGGTCAAAATTGGTCAATAAGGAGACCTTTGACTTTTCAAATATCCTTATCTATCTTGTTGTGTCATACTCCATGTAGAAAAAATTTTAACTCCAAATTTACTACATAGTAATTTTTAGGTAGAGTTTGAAGTGAAGTTTGAGTTTGGAATTGATGATTGAGTTAGAGTTTAGTTAAAGCAAGAGTAAAGTTGACTTGCATATGGACTCATCTCTATATTCTTACATTCTCTCTCTTATTTTTTTGTATATGTAAATTAATTTTTGAATGATTATGAGGAGATTATGCCTTTGGATTACTGAAACACTAGCAAAATTTGTACTACCTCACCTTTGAAGCAATAAAAAACTAGATTTTCCTCCATTTTCAAGTTATTCATGAAGTGTGTTATTAATATTCATTAATGTAACTTAGGGAATGATTATTTTTCATACGGTTATGTCTAAATATCTCAACTTTATGTATCAAATAATTATTATTATAGGTCACATAAAGGGTATAAGTGTGATTTCTACTTAATATAGAAGTGAATTAAACTTATGTTTATTCCTTCCAAGCTAGTATGAGTGTTTGCCAAGACTTGTGTTTGAAATATTGATGTAAGAGCCACTGTATGAGAATGAAGTGAGTGTGTAAAAGTTCTTTATCTTCTAAAGAATGTTAATTATAGGCATAATTGACATTAAGATTGGTGTATCACCCTAGTTTTCAATTTCCATTTCCATTTTTATCTTTAGCATTTCTCCTACTTTTTTCCTAGTCAAGAAAGCACATAATTAAATAGTTTAGAGATAATTAGGTAAGTGTGCCAAAGGGAACCAACCCTTCATCTAGATATTCTCTCTGATATAAGGTCCCACACGTTGGAGAGTTTCTATTGTATCAAAGGAAGTGAAAATAGGCACACATTCTCAATAGGGTACACTTTTAAGTGATAACAGATATATTAATGGAAAATTGGGCTGAAGCTATGCACACACATGTCAGTTATAGGGATAGGATGATATATTTGTGTTAATTATATTTTATCTAATTTACATGCATGTTTTGAGACTAAAAATTGGTTTCTTTGTTTAAAATGATTCATAAACATCACATGTTTTTAGACCACTTTAGCCTAAGAGGTGTTATTATGTCCATTGGTGTCACACTTTTGCCTTAGACATTTTATCTCAAAAAAATTTGTTTGTGCCACTTATTTAAATGGGGCATTGTTAAATTTCCTATTTTATCCTAAGAATTTCCTTGAATTTTTGAGTAAAAAACCATTGTCATACCTTTTGATCAAAATAGTGTCATTATACTACTTGTACTATTTCAAAAGCATTATCTTATTACAAACTATGTTTGAAATCATGTATGCCTTTGGCCTAAAATTGGTGTCATTATAATGTTCATTTGATTCTAGGATGCTATCTATTTGATAAATACAAGTCTTTATAAACTAGTTTGTAATTTGTCTTGCAAATTTTAGATTCAACATTGATTGGTCTACACCTATTTCTTGCAATATTTGGCTTGGGTATTTACCTCTCACCTTTGAATTGTGTAACTTGGCCTAGTTCCTTGCTTGATTTAAATCCCATTTTGCCTATATCTAGGAGGTTGTTTATTTCCATGTGCCTTGAACGTATTTATTGCCTTGAACTAAGGTCAAAACTCTCTTTTTGTGTATAACCTTAAGTGAAATTAGTTCACATTGGAGCCTTGCTTATCACTTGGGCTTGAATTCTTTACTCATTGCTCTTATTTTTCTTAATTAACTTTCCCAATTCATTTTAGGTGTGTTCCTAGAGTGAATGTCTTATACCAAGGTCAAGTTTGTTTAAGAATCCATGTGTTAAGATTGTGTCAAAGTATTTCAAATTATTTTAGAGTTAAGTTAATTACCTTGTAGTTTTTTACCTTGACCTAGTTTATTTTAAAAGTCTATCTTTGTGCCTTCTTACCAAAGACTTAGCATTTTCCTTTTAGTTTTTAGACTGAGATTGTTTCAAAGTCTAGCTTTGTGACTTTTTACCAAAGACCTAACATTTTCCTTTAAATTTATAGACCTTGTTTGTTTCAAAGTATAGATTTGTGCCTTCTTACCAAAGACCTAGAATTTGCCTTAGTTTTTAGATTTTGTTCATATATTTTGAGTCTAAATTTATGCCTTGTTTCCGAATACATAGTACCATTTTAATTTTAGACCTAGATTAGATCTATTTTAATTTTTTTTCCAAAACTAGGATTCAAATTTTTCATTCATTTGGCCATTTGTGTGAAAGACCTTAGACCTTAGAGATATTTGAGACCAAGCTTATCATTAATAAATTTCAAAAAGAACTCAATTTTAGGCCATTTGTGGCAATAGACTAATTTTTCCATCCAGACCAAGTTTTAAGATGTTTTTAAGCATTGCCAATATTTTTAGATCCTTTTTGAAGTGTTTTGTGAGATTTAAACCTTTTTATTTCATGAGACATAGTCATAAATATAAGAATTATTCAATTGAGTTTGTTTTCAAGTGCCTAGATCATGTTAATTTTCAAGACTAATTTTACTTTGACTAGACCAATGCCAAGTCCCATTGACCATAATCAAGACCATTATCATATATCAAGACTACCCTCTTTGGGATAAATGCCAAACCTAACCATGTTGATTATCATATGCTGAGATCACCCTTCTTTGGGCTAATTAAAGTAATAAGTTTGCCCTTTTAATGATAATGATATCCAATCCCATAATTATTTTATTAATAATCCTTCATCCTACATTATTAATAAATCTCCACAACACCCAAGGATTACCATTCAAATCCCTCTTCCTTTGGCTTATGTTAGCAACCAAGTTTTATAGTGCCCAAGGTTTACCATTTTGGGCCCTCATCCTTTGGTTTGCATTAAAAACTAAGCTATATAGGGCCAATTAATTACCATTATAGGCCATCATACTTCAACCTACATTATAAACCAAGTTTCATAATGCTCATTCATTACCATTATTAGGCCCTCATCCTTTATCCTGTGATAGACACCAAGATTCACAGTGCCCATTCATTACCATTCCAAGTCATCATCCTTCAGTCTATGTTAGCAATCAAGATTCCTAGTTCCCATTAATTACCATTCCAAGGCCTTCTGAATATAGTAGCTCATTATCCCAATAAGGTTGTTTAATTATGACTAGATGGATCATAGTTACCCTCCCAAACCCATATCTAGCATTTGTTGAGCCCATCTTTAATGAACCTATTTACAAAGAGCTCATTATTGAACCATAGGTCATTTTTCATCCATTTCCGACCTTCCCCTACTTAAAATTTTTCAAGACATTTTTCAATCCATAATAGATCTAATCATTACCTCTCTAAGAGACATCATTCAAATACTAATATGTGGCTAGATCTAATTTTTTACAAGAAAGTGTAAGCCAAGGCCAAGAGAACCAACCGTTCCATGATATTTTTGTTGAAACACCTATTTTTGATGAGTTAACCTATGTTAAATCACCCTTTGAATATTTCCCTATTTTAAAGTAGCTTCACTTTGACAAGTTGATCTCTATGGATTTTCTTGTTGACCCTATCCATTCAGTTGAGGAGTCTCACTTTGGAAAGTTAATCTTTATTGATTCACCCCCTAATGATTATAACTACATTTGGAGAAATAATTATTTTTACCATTACCCTATTTTTAAAGAACTTCACTTTGATGAACCAGTCTCTATGGAGTTGTATTTTGACCATTTTCCTTCTATTGAGAAGTCTCACTCTAACAATCTAGTCTCTATGGAGTCCTTCTTAGTTGAGCCTTTTTATAAATCACCCATTATCCACCGTAGGACATTACTAATCAAATACCATGCATTCAAAATTACACCTTTTTCTTGACACCAAATGAAGAATCAACATTTAAGTTATATTTTATTCTTTAGCCAATATCAAATTTATAATCAGAAGCAAAATCAACATTCTTCTCAAAATTAGATTTAGAGTCCTTTGAGTTAGACTCAACTTCAAAATTAGAGTACATTCATGGTTGTTATAACATTGGTTACACATGCCTTGTAGATCAATTTGAAAAGATTTTTTATCCTTCCATGAATTTTTAGGATGATTACTTTAGCTTCAACACCACTTCTCCTAGTATCTTATATGAGGATTGTGATACCTCTTACTATTACATTACCATTCCACATGAAAATAACACCAATCAACATAGTCATTATATTGACATTCCACCTCCCACAAGTGTTGATTGAGACCAACATAATCATACCTTATTGAACTACATCTATGCTGACATACCAGTTGTAAAATATCAAGGGGACCAAGACCACATTCATGTAGAAGAAGAGTAATCTCCTAATGAAATATTTTTGGAGGCACTAAGGGTAAATCAAAGTCCAAAATCATAATATTCTATTGAAACCTTATGTGAGGCACTAGAAGACTAAAAGTTGAAATTCAATGTTCCTTAGTGAAATTTTTTGGGAGGCACTATGGGACAATCAAGATTACTTTATTGGTGAAAACCTTTTCAAGGTGCTAATAGCTGAGCATAATATTAATTCATAAATTGATGAAGATATTATTAAATCTAGCATTAGTACAAATTTTTATTTACAACATAATCAGATGGAAACTACTCTCAAGCCTAAAGAAAACAAATATGGTGGTCCTATCAAGAGCAAATTCAAAAATATTTGGCCTTGCCATAACCAAAATTATGTCAAATCCAAATTAGAAACATTTTGTGTGCCTAAAAATCCCAATATTCATTTATTTCCCAATAATTATGCATTCCATTATGATCTATTTATTCATTCTATACCTGTATCACTTTCCCAAATTAGACCTTGTATCCATTTTTTAACCATGTTCACCATCCCTAGATACACTTTCCTTTAAAAAGGCTATGAAGACATCTTGTCTTGAATTTTAGAGGAAATAAAATCAATGACCAATGAAGATCACAATAGAATTATTAGATTCTAAATCAGCAATAGGTTATTCACAGAGCAACTATTCATAAAAGGTGTGGGATAATAACTTAGACAATTGACTATTCTGGTTATATCATACGCTGATTAGGATGTGCATCTCCACATTAGAAGGAACAACATAATCGTTTCCCTTACCTATCTATTTACCTTGCATTACCATTTACCTTTCCATTTGCCTTGTCGTTATTTTCTTACCTTGTCATTTACCTTGCCTTTTCCATTTTCCATTTGCATTACCATTTTTTCATACCTTTTCATGTGCCTTGCCTTTCCCTTTGCCTCATCTTACCATATTTATTTACCTTTCCATACATTTGAAATAAATTAACTTGAGGTCCATTTGGACTATGTAGGCAGTGATAAATTTACATTGAGGTTAGCTCAGTCCCTACTTTTCCAATTCTCTCATCATTTTATGAGTAATTTTATTAAACACTCTCATTGTTTTATGAGTCACTTTTGTGTTCATTATGCATTTGAAATTGATTCATTACTGCACCCTTGGTTTGTCTCATGCTATCATCATTTTGTGAGCATGATCTTATCAATATATGGAGAGTTAAGATACCCTAAAAATCCCAAAAACATTTAGAACAATTAAAAAACCTAAAAATTATAAAATTTACTTATAATCTCATAGATAAATATAAATCCTCAAAATCCCAAAAAACCATTTATCCTATATAAACCTATTCAACCATCCTCGGTCTTCCCTACTAGGGACAAATACATTATTGGTTCTAATCCATTCCATAGCCATTGGGGTGTATGTTGGAATAAAAATCACTGAGATGGGGGGGGTGACTCAGTGTCTTAAAACCTTTCTTTCAATTCCTCCTTAGTATACGTGAACCATCACATCAACATATAGATCAAACAATGCATAAGCAATCAGCTATACAAGCATGAAATAAGATTTCACAAGACAACGCATCATATATATGGGAAATCCTCAAGAAAAAACATTTATCCCTAAAAATAGACTATAGTCCTATAAGTCAAAATATCACAATTTAGTGAAGCACCAACTCCACATGGAGCACGAACCCCAACTATTTAAGCACCAACTCAGCTAGGCTTTAGCAATCACCAACTTGCAAGGAGGCACCAAACCCCTAAATGACTCAACACCAAATAATCCACCTAAAACTTTTGATCACCTTCATAATAACTTTATCTTATAAAATAGATGGCGATCACCTTCTATAAATATTCTCACTCTTCTACTCCTCTCAAACTATCTTCTAGGCTTCTTCACTCAACTAGCCCACTTCTTAACTTGATTAGGTCATACGACCTTGATTTTCATACACATAACCTTTATCAATTAATAATAATAATTTATATACACTCTTAAGATGGTCTTCAAGACCTATTTCTACTTATCAATGAGATATTTCTTTCTCATACTCTCTACACACACAAATAGGCCTAAAACTACATTGTATTTATATAAGCCTCTTGCTCATATCCCTCTTGGTAGTCCATACAAACTTTACACATTTGGATTACCCTTTAAATATTCCTTGTAAAACATTTCATACATGAATAAATCATTGAAATAGGTTGGTCATATCATATAATACAAAAACCACTTTTAGGCCTTAAGGAGACCTAATTCAATAAGGCCTTCATTAACACACATAACCCTATGTTTTCCTTAGAACACTTTAAAAATACACACATAATAGTAACACTTCATATTCCTCTCAAATAGACCCATACTAATCTCATCTTAGGTCCATGACACATTTTATCTCCAACCACCATTTAAATCACACCATTAGCACTATTCATAATTAGTCCTTCTCATACATAATAAGTTTGTCTTGAATTATTGGAGATTAATTAAAATTAGATAAACAAACATGGTAATAAAACATATAAATAAAAACTACATAACCTTAGGATCATCACCATATTCTTTAGATTTCACAACTCAAGGCAAAAGGACTCAAAAACTTCTCTACAAATAGCTCACTCAGAACTACCAAAACACTCCAAAACCTAGTCATTAACAACTTGATCATGAATATTTGAAAGTGTAAACACATAAAACTAGCCACAACTATATTATGATCAAAATTCAGATTGATTCCTAGCATCCATTACAAATTAGGCTTAGGAATCATTGAACATCCCATATTTGTGTGTACATCATTCATCAAATCTCATAATCATATTAAGATATCCATAATTGGGGTATCATACAATATGCAATAATAACCTCTCAATGATTCATCCCTAAACATCTTATGGCATCATAATTGTCAATTTGGCCTATAGACCTATTAAGTGGGGCACATGAACAAATATCAAATCTTGAAAGAACTAAATGGCTAATCATAATTAATTAACAAGCTAAACCAAAATAAATGCCTATTTTAATTACCCATGTGAAATCAATGAATAAATAAAAAATGAAATTAAAGAATTCAAATATCCTAGCCTTTCATCATGATATTTGTGATTTTTCAAACTCTTTAGAAAATCCTAAAATATCTCATTTTGGAGACCCATGCTTATTAATTGAAAATCATGATTAATTGAAAACTATTAAATATAATATGGTTATATTTGACTCACTTAGGTTAGGTTTGAATTCATTCCATGTTTAAAATCCACATTGACTCTCCTTGAGTTGGGGTTAGTTCTATTTTTTATAAATATAATGCCTTGCCTATTGAATTTTAAGCTATTTTGGGGGAAATTTATCATGAAATAATGACTTAAAATATTTTATAAGAGTAGTGTTATAATTAAAAAATATCTAAAAAGTAATGTTATAATTACAAAATATTGATCCAAGTAACAAAAAGCCACCACACAAGACATTGTGCCAAGGAGAGAAGGAACTACACAACTCCATTTTCCAAAGACTCTTTGACGAAAAAACCAAACAAACCACTAAAAAATGTATTTTAATATCAAAATTAAGGTAAAATAATCATTTCATTTTGAATTTTATTTGTGTTTTCATTTGTATTTTGTTAACTAAGATCACCCCTAAGATCTAGGCTTGGAGTGTAAGTGTTAGTGTGTTTCTTGAATTTTTTATTGCTTGAACTAACATATACTAACCTCCCTTATTGGATTCATATTATCATATAAATATTTTTAAATCTCTATAAAATTTTAAAATACAAAAAACATAAGTTTTAATTTCAAATATTGGTCTTGTATACCAATCTTTTGATATCACTACACACAGTCAACTCAAAACCAGTCAAGCCATTTTGGATTCAACATTTAAACCACTTTCACTGACTATCAAAAATTATACAAAGAATTTATCAGAAATAAAATTATTAAAAACAATATTATGTTCATTATATATATCAAATTATATCATAGAGTCTCAAACTCATCACTAGAACTTGCTTACCTAGAACTGTCAATTTACCTTAAAAACATAGTCATGGTGACTCAGAACTTCAGCACCTGTGTAGACATATTCAATGAATTTTAATGAATGTATATAATATTATTAGATAATTATACCATTATAATATTTAAATATAATATGGTAAAATGGAAATATTTGTCTTACAGATCAATCTTATGACCTCATTCCACATAAACCTCATTGAGCCAAATAAGTCAACTTGTGATCAACTTTTTTACTAGAACCATAGACCTCCATAAATTATAAAAATCATGAGAATGTATTATAATTCCTTAAAAACATATACATTCACTTGGTTTCATCACTATTTCATGATAACACATCTCTAATCACCTTCTCACTAATGCCTAGATTTTTCATTATTTGTATCATTAGGCCTATTAGGAATTAGCTAACTTGGGTGACTAGTTTATCACACTTGAGAGCTATAAAAAATATATAAACCACCAAGGGAATCAAATATTAGTCTCAATATTCAACCTTCATCAATGTGAAAACTATTACTTGGTCAACTTTGACTGATATAACAAATATCTAAGAAATGTGCACTTTCTTGTAGGGTCTACTCACACACCTAACAACTCAAACACACATGGAGGTGTATAGAAGAGTTTAATACAACCTAAAATATATTTTATAGTCATTTTAGACCATTATGGATTATTTTTAACATCATCTTCAACATCATGTCCTTATTAGGGTTCTAAGAGGGTTTAAACACACTTCCACTATTAATGATTGTTCATAAAGTATAACCACTCAATCCAAAAACAAATTCTTGAAGATTTGATCTAGGACCATTCCCCATATAACATAAATATATTATGTTACCATGCATAGGTTCAACAAGCTAACAAACACAAGAAAATCCTTCTTAGGTTGAGAATCCTTCATTCCATGCACTCGAGAGACCTCAAAACATTTTTTCTTACCTTACCTATCAGAATGAGCTCCATGAATACTGATTCAAGTGAATGCACCAGATTCAATATGATATGTGAGATGCGTATTTCAAAAAATAATAATAATAAAACACAAGAACATACCTATAAAAAATGAACAAGAGGAATGAGACAAAAGATCCACACAATATTGCATTAAGAATATGAAAGGGAACATGTAAATATATAGGTTTTAGGAGAAAATATATAACCCATTCTAGTGAATGTGGTATTAAACTTTCTAAATAACCAATATGACTCTAAATCCCCTAAACAATTAATATTCAATCATGTATCCAAAACCCATGGGAAAAAAGGAATATACCAACACCCCCATAAGCACAACGTAGGTAGGTGATGATACAAAGAAAATCAAATAATGGGTCCTAAAAACAAGGCCTGATGAGGTACCCATTTACAATGTAATCTCTCATAAAGTAGAGAAAAGGAGAAAACCTAGTGGGAAAAACTTTTCTCCAAAAGAGAGACAAAAAAAGAAGAGACGAGGCTAGAATGCCCCCCTTGAAGTTGATGAAGCTACCGAAGTGGATTGAACCCCAAGAAGAGCTCATAGATGAATGAACTTGATCTTAGTGAAAGGTTTGGTGAAGATATTAGTAACTTGATCTAAATATTGGAAAAATACTAAGTTAATGACCTACTAATAAATCAACTCTTGAATAAAGTGCATGTGAATCTCAATGTGTTTGGTCCTTTGATGAAGGACTGGATTCTTGAAAATCTAAATGGTGCTCTAGTTATCAAAAAATATGACTGTAGGTTTCTTGATCTAGATATGAAGCTCAAAAAGAATACCCTAAAGCCAAATAGCCTCAGTAACTATGTTAATATCTCCTATATACTTTACCTCTATAGAAAGAGTAATAGCATTTTACTTCTAACTCAACCAACTAATGGGGCTAGAAACTAATGAGAAACTATAACCTAAAATGGACTTATGACCCTAGTGTCACTAGCCCAATCTGAGACTCTATAGTTGACCAAGTCAATATCTAATCCAACCCTATAGTGTATCCCATACCTGTATGAACCCTGAATGTAGTGCAAGATCCTCTTAGCTACATTTTAGTGTAACTCATGGGGTTCCTACATGAATCTTGAAATAATGACAATATCATAAGAGATGTCTAGTTGGGTGTGAGTCAAGTAAATAAGTCTACCAATAAGTTATCAATACAAGGTAGCATTGATTAATGTGGTGAACTAATCTGCCTCAAGCTTGACTCTAGATAGGAATGGAGTTGGAGATAGCTTATAGTCAGCCATATGAAATCATGGTAGAAGATCACGGGAATACTTAGGCTATGAAAGTGAAATCATTGAATCTATCTAAGAGATATCAATGACAAATAAGTAGTGTAGTAAGCCCAAGTTGGTCATGATAAATCTATCCTAATGAGTTTTCTTCACTAGTGAGATAGTTGAAGAAGAAATACCTATGATCAAAAGGTCATTAACATGTAAAACCAATATCAACAATGAATCATCCTACCATAAGAAGTACACATTGGGATCTAAATGGCATATAGTGAAACCAACAGTGAGAAGGAAGGAATCCATTTTGGCATACCAAGCCTGAGGGGCCTCTTTGAGGCCATAAATGGATTTCCTAAGTTTGCACACTTAAGAAGAATCTTGAATAAAATTAGGTGGATACTCCATGTAGATCTCCTCTTCAAGGTCTCTATGAATAAATTCACTTTTCATGTCTATCTAATTTACACTCCATCTATGTGTTGTAGCTATAACAAGTGTGATTCTAATCGAAGTCATCTTAGCCATGGGTATAAAGGTCTCTGAGTAGTTGATGCCAACTACCTATGAAAATACCTTGGCTACCAATATAGCCTTGTACTTGTCAATAGATGCATATATAGCATACTTGGTCTGATATATCCAATGCCATTGAACCATATTTCTTCCCTTAGGAAGAGAAGTCAAATCCCAAGTGTGATTGCTAATCAAGGAATCATATTCCTCATCCATGGATCTATCCCACTCAGGTATGCCTGAAGCATCTTTGAAAGTGTATGGATCTAATGTGAAATCAAAAAATGCATTTAGTCCACTCTAAAATTCTACTTGAGTATGTCTATGATCTCTAGATTCCCTACCCAAGTTCCTATACTCTCAAGTGTTTATCGAGCCCAAACAAGGCTAGAAATAGGTGAGTTAGGTGTTGAATCCTCATCCTCTAAAGTATGACTAGAAGTGATGAGGATGAATCCCCATCACTCTACTCATTATCAAAATTAGAAGAAGAAGAAGTGGCATCTACCTCAGGAACCTACTATTAATGATTTGAATTCTTGAACTAGTCATTGAAACTAAGTGAAACTAATGTAGAGGGGGAAGTGTCAAGTAAGGAGTTAGTAGGACTCTCCTAAAACTTAACACTCCTCTCAATGAACAACTGATGGGTCATAGGGTGGATAATTCTATAACCCTTGAGTCCATATAGATACCCCACATAGATGCAAGGTTTGGATTGAATCTCCATTTCCTTACATTTCTTTTTGGAAATGTGGGCCATCATTGGTGATCTGAAGACCCTAAAATCATGTACTTTTTATTTCTTAATATTCCAAGCTTTATAAGGAGTGATACCCTTTAAATCTTTGTGAGGAACCTAGTTTTGAATGTAACATGCATAATTGATGGTTTCTACCTAGAACTATGAAGCCAATGATCTAGAGTGAATCATACAATCAACCATCTCCTTTAATGATTGATTCTTGCACTCTACTACACCATTCTATTGAGGAGTGTATGGTACTATCTATTGAAGATCAATCCCCTCGATGGTAAAATTCTTATCAAATCTATGTTTTATGTACTCCACCCATTGATCATAGAATTTTGATACATTTTCTAGATTACTTCTCATCTAGAGCCTTGAAGTCTCAAAAATTATCAAAAACTTCAAACTTTTATCTAAGAAAGTAGACCCATTTGTATTTGAAAAAATCATCAATGAAGGTGAGGACATATCTAGCCTTGGTAAAAGAAGGATGGGGAAACTACCCCATGACATCACTATGAATCAACTCAAGAGGTATTGTAACTCTCCTAGCTTTGCCTTTGTCAAATTTTTCTTTGGGATGTTTGCCAAGGACACAACCCTCACATAGTCCCATAGAGAATTTAACTCTAGGATATCCTATAACCATATCCTACTGACTTGGTTGCTCAAGATAGTAGTAGTTAAGGTGGTCGAATCACTTATGCTATAGTTTGTTAACTTCATCTAAATGGGTAAGAAATGTAGTAAGAGGAACATATAGAGAAAAATGGGAGAACGTGTATAGCATATAATGGTGATTAACCCTCCCCAATGCAACTATAGAGTTACTATGTAGCTCTCTAATCTCAACTAAATCTGGACTGAACTCAAATCTCATGCCCTACCCTATGTGGGTAATCTAATACACTGAAAGAAGATTAGTTGATAGTGAAGGCATACTTAGAACATTTTTGAATGTTCTACCTTTGACTTCAATAGTCCCTTTTCCTACAACCTCTATTGGAGTGTCATCACCCAAAGTGATGGACGACATGCTATAGGGCTCTAAGTCAAGAAACTCAACCTCTAACAAACCCATATGTTGTGAAGAACCATAATCGATAACCCAAGATGAAGTAGATGTAAAAGCTAATATAACTAAAGATTTTCCCTTAGGTTTTTTCTTCCCTTTTTCCTTTTCCTTAAAATATTATTTGGTTGATGATGATTGTTTGATAGACTCAAGTACCCCTATATTATTTTTCTCTAAGAGATGTGTAAGGTGGTCAATTTGTTTCTTCATACACTTATGCTCATCATGCCTAGACTTCTTGCAATACGAGCACTTACCCTTTTCTCTCTTAGGTTTCCCTTAAGAGGATGAAGTTTCAGTGGTAGTTTTAGTAGTGGTTTTATGATATTTTTTCTTCTTAGGATCCTTACTCTTCTATTTCTTATCCTTGTTACTAAAAGCTCTGTGTTTCCCATTCCTAGTAATGAGGCCTAAAAGTTTAGAAGACTTGAAGGTTCCCAGATAGATTAATTTATCTTATTAATTAGTTAAATATATAATAAATTCATCTAAGGATGGCATTGACCAGTTGGCTCTCATGGCTCTTTTGGTCACATAAAAGGTAGAGACAAATATAGAGTAATCAAGTCCTAGTCTTGAAAGTATAGAAATAACTAACTGCTCATATTTATTCTCAATTCCACACTCTTTTAAATTAAATCTAATTGACTTAAGCTTGGTGAAGAATTATTTTAGTGAATCAAAGTTGCTAGGACTCAAACTAATTATCTCAAGCTCAAGCTCATGACTCCTCATAGTGTCAATTTTCCCAAATAGTTTTTCTAGGATGTCTCATCTTCTTTGGAGATTTTACTGACTCTATGTGAAATAAGAGATTAAATGATACTGAAAGACAAAATAACCTAAAAAAATCATCACATTTATTAAACCATTTTATCTTATCTGCTTCTATTATTGGCTCAAGTTCTATCCCCATAGTTATGTGAACAACCTTTTACTTCTAAGATCCATTGTGATATTAATTTTCCATTCCTAATAGTTGAAAGGTGTGGGTGCATTAATATAGATAAGATCCATTACATAATTAAGATTTAATATGTTTGTTGTTGTTGTATAAAATCAGAAGTGTAGATAAAGAGAGAGTTGCACAATAAAATCATAACCACAAGATGACCCCCGTAAAACTATGTCGGGTACCCCCAAAAATTTTAGCACTTTATAATTCAGTGCATTTTACAATTGCCATTTGTTAATGAAGTGGATTTGATTTTAGTGAATACAGATGCTAAAAAAGGCCATAGAAAATAAAGTATAATTTTTTGATATAAATAGATCAAATAAATCATACCACTAAAAAGTATAAGAAAAATCATGCAATTTTTAAAAAAAAATCACAAAAAATGTTATTGTATGTGCTCAAACGAAGCCCCATAAGGGTAAAAAATGAGGATTACTTAACAACATCTATGAAAATCTACACTTTCTAGAAAAACCAGACACCAAAAACAAAAAAAAGTGCACCAATGTTAAAAGCATGAAATTATACCCCAAATAAAAAAATTATTTGAAAAAGGAGCTCGTATATCCAATATAGGTCCTCCAAAGTTGACTGATCCATGATAGACTACTCATCCATGAGGGGGGAAGATTTGAAAAAATGAAACCTCTACTAAATTTGGTGTGATGGCACCAAACTTGGAGATGCTGATAAATTTGGAGGTCTACTAAAAAAAATCTACCAAATCTGGAAAATGTCCAACCAAATGTAGAACCCCACTAAATCTGGTAGAACTCCCAAATCTAGTGGAAAATTTGATATAATCTATAGAGAATATTTCAAAAAGCTTTGCTAAACTAAATTTGATGGTCAAATGGCCATCACAACTGTGATTTGGTTTTTTCTAACTTTAAACCCTTGCCAAATGTGCCTTAGATATCAAAATTTGATAAAATTAAAGTTGATCTATATAGATTTGGGCCTTCTAAACGTGATGGTGAGGTAAGATTTGGTTGAAAGTGGTCTAAAAATTTTGGTACCTCCTAGATTTAGAACCTTCTCCAAACTTCAAACCCTTAGAAAAGATGCTTTAGATATCCAAATCTAATGAAACAAAAGCTAATCTTGACATTTTTGAGCCTTTCAAACTCAATGGAAAGGTTGTTAATGACTCAAGATGCATTTATATATCTCATATGACAAAAATCACTCCTTTATATATATATATATATATTTTACAGATAAATCTTTGATAAAAGAAGAATTTATAAAAAAAAACTAGATCTAGTTTAAATAATTCCACAAAGAAAATATCTAGTTGTAAATCAAGTAAAGCATTAGATTAAATATAAATGATAAGAAATATTATGATTCCAAGCTTCTATAATAAAAATAAATCTTAGAAAAATTCTAAGCCTAAATCTAAAACAAAAAATGAGACAAATTTAATGAAAAAATTGCACAATATACCTGACAATCCTTAGATCTAGATCAGCTCTGATACCATATCAAAATGAGCTCCAAGAATACTAATCCAAGTGAATACACCTACTTCAATATTCCATGTGAGATGCATATTGCAAAAAACAATACTAAGCAAACACAAACACACAATTGTAAGAAATGAACAAGAGGAATGAGACAAAAGATCCACACAATATTGCATTAAAAATGTGAAAGGGAACATGTACATATATAGGTTTTAGGAGGAAAGATATAACCCATTCCATTGAATGTGGTATTAAACTTTCCAAATAACCAACATGACTCTAAAGTCCCTAAGCAAGCAATATGCAACCGTGTAGCAAAAACTCATGGAAAAAAGGCATACACCAACACTAACTTTCCAAATTTAACCTAAAAATTCATGAAAAAACTTGAAACAACATATCTTACCTTTCAAAATTCTTATATGAGCTCATACAACTTGAAATCTGATCCTGACCCCTCATTAGGCCACACTTTCTCTCTTTGCTTGCTTAGATCTTGACCTATAAATCACATTAGGCCTTGAAACTGACCTTCATGACTCTTTCCATGTGATATCCACCTTACTCACATACTCAAAAAAACTATCTCATGTTTAAATGGTGTTGTACATCCTTAATATGCCTTGAAACTAGATCATGATGCCTCATTAGGCCAAGCAGGGTCTAGAAGAGGTCTAGTTGTAGACTTGATCTGTAGGTACTACCCTTATAGGCTTAACGTAAGAATCTCATGATTTCTCTAATTATTCACATACATGCTAAATAAACCTCATAAAACCACTTATATCTATGTGCACTCATCTCACCAAGCCATAATACTCATACTTTCTTACAAGGTCTCTTCATGTTATGACTAGTACCATATCTAGTCTTCTTAAGTACTTTAAAACTAACCTTTAAATAATTATGAAAGTATATATGCTTTACTTACATGATCACATAATTACAAACAGGCTCTTAAAATATTGTGCTTACTGAATTCACTAATATTCACTATGCACACATGCTCATAGGGTCTATACTAGGCTTCTCAAGACACCTTATACTCAAGAAATAGTACTCAAACATTCTTACCTCAATGTGATTAAACAAGAACACTCATCATACACCAATCTCACACTAATGAAACAACCGTGACATCAAAAAAAAAATAGAGATACTAGGTTACATTCAAATTCTCTCTTATTAGATGGTTTCCTTGTCATATCAAACAGACAAGTTCATACCTCAAAGACCACTTGTATACACATAAAATTTTCAAAATTTTATGACGTATTAGAATTATTTATCTTACATGAACCCTTTGAGTCTCAATATTTATAAGTACATGCCTTAAGGAGTGTACCAAGAAAGGGGTGGGTAGACCATTGGTGCTTCACAGAATTATTGTCCTTTTACCACTTGATATTTACACACTTGTCTCCTAAAAACCATTTCCTTAAGTTTTTTCTTCTCTTTTATACACTACTCCAATCATTTTCCACATTCATTAAACCTTTACCTAACATAAATTCAATTGTGATAGTTTACATAACTATGTCAGTTGTGTTAACCCTATATTATTTTTTATAATCAGCTTAAATTGTTGACTTAGTTCATTTTCAACATGGTTCATTGTCAAAAATATTACTAGGTTGACTGGGTTAACCCTATCAGCCAATTTTTTTATAAGGTATTAGGTTTAAATCTACGTATTTATACAAGATCATTTTCTCATTATTTAGATAAGATAAAAATAAGTAAGAGCTATTGTACATCTCCTTATACACCATTCTACTTGATGAGCAAGTTTAGGGTTTCATACTTTCTTTGGAGATATGGATCTTGTCTTATGGAGAATTATTTTAGATGCATTGATAGGTTGTGTATCCTAGAGATGATTTATCCTTATCATCCTTACATACCACAATAACCTATTATGAAGCACCTTGGCCAAGGGAGAGATTGAGACTCGACGTGTTCATCTTCGAAGGTAAGTATTCCTAACTTTGTTTCTCCTTTGTAAGAGTAGATAGATATAGATTTTTACTTCTCTTACATGCATTATGATTCTATATACATTGATTTGAGTAAATTTCTTTTATGCATGCTTAATTTTGTTGTTTTTAACATCCATTTTGTACCACAAGCTTTAGTGGGCATTAGATTAGACTTTAATTTACTTGTTATTAATTTAATGAATATAAAACATATGACTCCCTTAGGGTTATTGCATGATTATGCTTGACTAGAGGATTTAAAACCCTCCCCATCTTTATGTATTATGATAAGATATCCAGATTGATCATGTCTAGTAGATCTCTATATTGATCATGTTCCAAATTATATAATGTGTTCCCAATTAGAAGTGTATGGTATGATATATCTTATATTAGTTAGGATTGATTTATAGACATGATGTATTTATGATTGTAGACATTCTGGTGAACTTGATGTGAATATAACCCTTGGAGATTTCATCTCACATTTTTTAATTATTTTATCATTTTATTTGTCTATGTTTATGATATTTGGTTGATAGTGTCAATATAGCTATAACTTCAATGTGTAGGTTTAACACACAATCAAATCAATAAAAATCTATTCTATTTGTAAATTTTTTTCATTAGGTACAGGATACTAGGTCAACTCTATTGACATAGTACACTTTCAGACTTCTAGGTTAGGCCACTAGGTTGACCCTATTGACTCTATACATTTCTAAACTTCTAAAAGACATACTAGGTCAACCCTATCAACATAGTACATTTTATAGGTTTTTATCAAACATGGAATTGTAGAAATAGGTTAACCTAGTTGACATAGTTGGCAAAATTTACATGTATAATTTAGGGTACTTCAACAACAATCTCATTTTATTCTACATATTCCAACCCACCAAGGTTGTTTTCTCTCCTTCTCTATCCTTTATATAATTCATTATAGTTCTATTTTTCATAATTTGTAGTCTTTAATACTACTCCTGTATAGCCAACTATGTTAACCTTATTAATGTAATTATGTATTCTATCTTCTATCTAGAAAACTAGGTCAACACTATCAACATAGTTCTTTTTTAGACCCTTGTTGTAGTAATACATTAGCAACAATGTCAACTCTATTCTTTAATATCCACATACATTATCATCTAAACTAACATTTTACTATGTTTCGAAGTTGGAATTAACACTTATATGCTAGTAATTAGCTCACAATTTCATTTTGAATTACTTGCATTCTTAGAATAGATCACATAGTCTAATTAGGTGGTTTATCAATATAATGTTTAGTTTCACTATTTTTATCTTTTATTCACACACTACCAAATAAAAAAATATTAAAAATACATTTAAACAATTATCTATCCAAGGTCTACCTACTTGGATTTCATCACCAAAGTGGAAGCCAACTTGTTTTTTTGGTCAAATATAAATATGTGGTTAATGGTATAATTATATAATCACCCAACACCCTTATCGATGTAATGTGTGAAGTGAGGGGGTACTCCCTAATACCAAGCCAATACCATTTCTAATACATATCCATTTCAACCTAAAACATCATGAAACCATCCATAGATTGCTTTCCAGTTCCTTACAACCAACTTCCTATCATACCTAAAATCATGCTCTAATATTATAACAACATTTAGAATGTCCACTTAACATCTAATTTCCATGTTTACTACTTTCTCTTTGCTCGATTATATGTTGTATTGAAAAAACTTGCACTGGATAGCATTGGTGCAGGTTTTATGTTGTGTGCCTAAATTATATTATCTTCATTGACCCAATTTAATATGTGTTTACTTTTATTTATTTCAAAATACATTTCAAAATTTTTCCTATTTTCATGACACTGTCATTTCTATTAGGATTGTGGAGCTAAAAGCTTCACTGATGCAAACAGGAGAGGAGGTTGCTGAAGGTTGCTGAGTTGCAGTGAAGTTGGGGTCGGTCTGATTAGCCGACGTCGGCAAGATAGCAAAGGGAAGCAACCGACGTCGGTCATATATCGGCCGACATCAGTCACCTCCAGGCAAACAGGGACCGACGTCGGTCGCCTGTGTGGTTCAACTGTGAGCTAATTACGGGCAGTTAGCTAACAAACCAAGTGTTTGCATGAAGAGATCTAATTATAGACTGAGAGCTGCGGATCTAATTATTGTAATTAGATGTCTAATTATTTTTTGGATGAGATCTATATAATAGACTCATGGTTGTATTGGAAAAGTGTGATAGGGAGTAAGAGAGCATAATTATAAGCTCCTTCTGTGTGTGAGGTAGAGCATTGGTGCATTCCTCCTAGTGCCTCAGTACCAGGTGTGTTGGTGCTGGATTGGAGAGCCAGCTGGGTTCTTCAAGAGTGTAGGATCTTGGTCACAGTTGCATGGCCTATATAGGAGATCTACATGGTAAGTAAGATCATTGATCTGCAGGTGTATGTGTGTGCAAGGTCGAGGTTCACAAGTGAGCAGAACCATTGTTTGATTTGCAGGTGTGCAAGGTCATATAGATAGCAACACAATAGGGAGCAGTATCAGGCAGGATCTACTTGGAGTACAGGTGTGTACTCAGATAGAGCTAAGAGGAAGGCAAGGGAGTTCCTTCCATAAGTATGGTCTGTTGAAGTGTAGGTTATTGCAGGTTCATGGGAGATCTACTTGAAGTACCTTGAGTACTTGTGGAGCATGTGGAGTGCTTGTGGAGTGCGTGGAGCACTTGTGTTGTGTGTGGAGCACGGGAGGTGAACACCAACTCTGTATTTGAGTTGGGTGTTGGGACCTGTGAGAGGGAGAGCTTTGGGGAGAAGAATTACTGTTCACTTGAGGTGTGGGAAACCTCTGTAAGGTGGTGGAGAAGAAGTGGCATCTTCTTTATTATATTCTTTTCTGTATAAAGTGTTAATACAAGTTGTGTATTGTCTCTCATATGCTGTGTTATTCTGAATTCTAGTTACTTGGTGAATTTGGTTATTTATGCATATTATAGTTGCTTGGTATTTGGTAATCAATTGTATGCTTCTGGTGTTCCGCATCCCTGACAAGTGGTATCAGAGCCTTGTTTGTAGGTTCTTGAGCTTGATACCAACAAGTGGTATCAGAGCTAAGGTTGCAGGAAGCAGGGTTGTGTTTGGTTACAGGTCACTCTTAGGGGTTTCTGATTGAGTGGGAGTAGAGCAATGGCAGATGAAAGTAAGCTAAGAATGGAGGAATTGAAAAGCACAGATGGTTACTCACGGTTCAATGGAAAGAAAGAGCAGGTAAAAGAAGATTGTTGGTTGGTAGTAGATCAGCATGAAGAAACTAAAGATACAGATGTAGCAGGGGTTGTTGCACAGGATGTGTTTGCAGGTTTCTTGGATAAAGTTGAATCTTGGATAAAAGATTCGGTTGCCTCTTTCCATGCAGCCCCAGGTAGAGGAGCTGGTAAGCCTTGCCAAAGAATTGGCAAAAGGGAAGTGAAGCTAAAATTGCAGGCGGCCAACACACAGGTGTTGATGAAGGTCATGCAGGTCCCAGGTTTGGAGATATGGCTAATTTCTTCAGAAAGATTAGGTGATGAGAGATGCACAAGAACTCTCACAGCGGATGCACTTGAATTAGCTGGTGGTAAGAAAATAGGTATACTTTATCTACTTGTTTATATTACTGATTCTTCTTCTATTGTAGAGACATGGCTTTATAGGCTTGGTCACATGAGTAGGAAGGAGATGCATGTTCTTAAGCAGAAGACAGATATATTTGACAGGCTTAAGAACTAGAAAGCCTTGGTGTTCTTGGAGGAGATGGCGGATAGAGTTCAGTGGATGAGGCTGGATACATCTGAGCAGAGTAGTTTGGACATGTGTTTTGATCCAAAGGAGCTCGCGGGTAAAAAGTCATCACTCACAGGTGAACACAGGTACCGGCGTCGGTCAGGAAGAACCAGCATCGAACAGATAGGTGCCGATGTCGGTCATGTGCAGACTAAAGCTAGCAGTGTCAGGCAGGATAAGACTAACGTCGGTCATGTGACCGATGTCGGCAGTATGTAAGACCGATGTCGGTTAGGAGGACCGATGTCGGCAGCAGGGACACCAACGTTGGTAGGCTGGTAGTCAGGTACAGATGCATAGAACCGACGTCGGTCAGATGCAGACTGTGGAGTGGTCGAGGTCGGTCACTGTAATGAATTTTGGGTGGACAGCATGCTGTCAAGGAGTCTCAAACACCCATACGGAGGACTGAAGGCGTAAGTAGGCCCTTAAATTCATGTTCCTCTTCTTCATACTTGTTACTGATTGTAGAGCAGGAAGGATCCAGGAAACAGGTGTGAGCTAGGCAGGGTTATGATGCAGAACCAGACGGGAGTTTTTGGTAGGTTTGCCAGCTAGATGAAAGCACAGAGATGAATGGATTCCTTAGTAGAAGAATAGAGAGAATGGATACGTGAGACGGAAGACCAGGTATATGGTCTTGAGGAGCTGCAGGACAGTGGTACCGGGTTTGATAGGTGGAGGATGAAGCATGGCTTCAGTCAGTGTCAGGTAACTACTGTGGTTTGTCTTACCAGGTGGATGATGAGTCATGAAATCATTCTATTACTGTATGTGGATGGTATGTTTTGCTATAGCAAGTTAGTACATACAGGGTTTTGCTGAGCTAAGGGTAAGATTAGTTTAGTGGCATGTCATGAGGAGTTTGGAGTAGCGGAATTCTTTGACATGGGAGGCATGGAGATCACAGGTAGATTTTGTCTCCAGTGGGAGCTGATGTGAATCAGGTGTTGGCGAGGTTTGGGATGTAGAGCCAGAGCACACTAAGGGCTGGACAGGTACAGTGTCTAAAATCACATGAGGTCTGGTACAGACCTGAGTTTTCCCATGCAGTGGGAGCTGTCAGAGTTAGGAGCCAATTCGAGGAAGTGAGTTCTTAGGTTTCTGAGAGGGACCGGCAACAGGTGTTGCTATGCAGGGTCAGGACTTCACTATAGGTGTTGTAGGTTCGGATGTGGCAGGTTACTCGGATGACAGGTGGTACACCACAGGATGTGTGGTGGGTTGTCTTCAGGTGGGAGCTTGAAGAGGGATACAAACCAGGAAACAGATTAGACAGAGTATAGGTATAGGTACAGTGCAGCTATTTATCTCCAAGTGGGAGATTGTTAGGATTGTGGAGCTAAAAGCTTCACTGATGCAAACAAGAGAGGAGGTTGCTGAAGGTTGCTAAGTTACAGTAAAGTTGGGGTCGGTCTGATTAGCCGACGTCGGCAGGATAGCAAAGGGAAGCAATTGACGTCAGTCATATATCGGCTGACGTCGGTCACCTCCAGGCAGACAGGAACCGACGTCAGTCGCCTGTGTGGTTTGACTGTGAGCTAATTACGGGCAGTTAGCTAATGAACCAAGTGTTTGCATGAAGAGATCTAATTATAGACTGAGAGCTGTGGATCTAATTATTGTAATTAGATGTCTAATTATTGTTTGGATGAGATCTATATAATAGACTCATGGTTGTATTGGAAAAGTGTGCTAGGGAGTAAGAGAGCATAATTATAAGCTCCTTCTATGTGTGAGGTAGAGCAATGGTGCGTTCCTCCTAGTGCCTCAGTACCAGGTGTGTTGGTGCTGGATTGGAGACCCAGCTGGGTTCTTCAAGAGTGTAGGATCTTGGTCACAGTTGCATGGCCTATATAGGAGATCTACATGGTAAGTAAGATCATTAATCTATAGGTGTATGTGTGTGTAAGGTCGAGGTTCACAGGTGAGCAGAACCTTTGTTTGATTTGCAGGTGTGCAAGGTCATATAGACAGCAACACAACAGGGAGCAGTATCAGGCAGGATCTACTTGGAGTACAGGTGTGTACTCAGATAGAGCTAAGAGGAAGGCAAGGGAGTTCCTTCCATAAGTATGGTCTGTTGAAGTGCAGGTTATTGTAGGTTCATGGGAGATCTACTTGAAGTACCTTGAGTACTTGTGGAGCACGTGGAGTGCTTGTGGAGTGCGTGGAGCACTTGTGTTGTGCGTGGAGCACGGAAGGTGAACACCAACTCTGTATTTGAGTTGGGTGTTGGGACCTGTGAGAGGGAGAGCTTTGGGGAGAAGAATTACTGTTCACTTGAGGTGTGGGAAACCTCTGTAAGGTGGTGGAGAAGAAGTGGCATCTTCTTTATTGTATTCTTTTCTGTATAAAGTGTTAATACAAGTTGTGTATTGTCTCTCATATGCTGTGTTATTCTGAATTCTAGTTACTTGGTGAATCTGGATATTTTCGCATATTATAGTTGCTTGGTATTTGGTAATAAATTGTATGCTTCCGGTGTTCCGCATCCCTGACAATTTCTATTGACATAGTATCTTACAAACTAATTTTCTTGTATCTCAAGCATACTAAGTAAACTATGTTGACTTAGTATCATTCAAAACTATCTCCTTAGCATACTAAGTTGACACATGTTGACTTAGTATCATTCATAACTATCTCCTTAGCATACTAAGTCGACACATGTTGACTTAGTATCATTCATAACTATCTCTTTAGCATACTAAGTCAACTATGTTGACTTAATATCATTCAAAACTATCTCCATAACATACTAGGTCGACTATGTCAAATTAGTATCACTCAATAATGTCCCTCTTTTTGGCAACTTTTATCCCTTTTTTCCTTCTATATTTATGATATACACTCCTTGGCATCATGAAACCTCTTATCAAATTATTTCTTGATAGTCTCAACCCATTCTTGAATGTACATGGGTTGTTCTTTCCTACCCCACCTATCTACCATAGGAGATAACTCTTTATGGTACAACTCTTCATCACATGGTTCTAAATCTTCTCAATATTAATCTACCCCATACCTTATATTAGACCTAAATAATCTTATTATAAAAATCCCAAAACATGAAATTCATATACGTTATACCACTTTTACACCTTCTAAACCTAGAAGTCATAAAGTCATCAACCCATCTACATAAATGTTATAACCTCACATTATGTTCCACCTCTTACAAAACATGTTCACAACCCTCTTGTTACACCCATAAAAAGAGCACCTAACCTTATCACATCCCAAAGTAACATGGATGAAACCACTCAAATTGATAATCTAGATGATTCCTAATTGTTCAAAAAGCTTGATAATAATATTATTTACACTCCTACCAAGAATGGTGGTTTTACCAAGCTTCCTTCTTCTTCTACCACACTTAAGACAACTAACATTAATATTTAGAATCCTCCACCTATAAATAATCCTCCTCCCACCAACAATAAAAATCCTCTTCCTAACAACACTAATACCCCACCTTCAAATCCATATATCAACACAACTCAAATTCTTGCTCAAATAGTTCAACAAATGAACATCATACAAATAACCAATCATTCCCAAATGATGCAATTATAACAACATTTATTACACATGACTAGTCAACCACCTCAAGTCATCATATCTCAACCAAATAAAAAAATTTCCCTCCTCTTAGATATGCCAATGGGAATATCATCCCTCAACCTCCAATGAATCATAAAATTCTTCAACATCTTCAAAATAAACCTTTAAACCCATTCATTTCATCCATAGATATTGGAAACATTTTTCTAGATATCACATATAATGGTACTAAGGACCCTATTATCTTTATTAAGTATTTTATAAATCTCTATAAGGAATGGGTCTAGACTAACACCTTTACTACCACCAAGATCTTAGCCAAATATTTTGTTGGTGATGTACTTGAATGTTACAAATAAATTCCTAGACATTCCATCTCATAACTAGAGGATTTAGTCAATGCTCTAGTGAAGGAATTCCAACATGATGACCTTCCTAAAAATTACCTTAGCCATTTAATCAATTCCAAGAAACTTCCTAATGAATCTACTTATACTTTCATCAAATTATGGAAGTCTCTCACTCATAAAGTGGATGATAACACGAATGATTAAACTCTTTTAAAACTATTTGTTACTCATCTTAAATCTCTCCTTCAATACAATGTTTGAATCTTTTCACCTAAATCTTTATATGAAGCCTTATACCAAGAATAAAGGAAAGACTTTCTTATTACTCAATTTAAAATACCTCAAATAACTACCAAAGAACCTTTCCAATCATTTTCTCATAACATTTATTAATCCAAGCCTCCAAAACCTAAAAATGGAGCATCTAATTCAACCAATTTTAGCCCAACCCACCCTCCCTTGAGTCTATAACAACTTTAAAATAAATTGCCACCCTCTAAACCCATTAGCTTTTATCTTTCCAAACCTCTTCCAAAATGGTATGATCCTGATAAATTTTGTTGGTGGCATTCTACTATAGGTCATTCTCATGAGTCTTATCATGATCTTCACCAATTTCTTCTTTCTTCCTTGCTTGGTCTGCATTTTAATCTTGATACTCTCAAAAAACAACATTATTAAAACTATCTTCAAGCTTCTAAAATTCAATCTCAAGAACTAAAATCACATAACATCAACTACCTAATGAACAAAAAAAAATATCCCATACCTATACCTCATCTACTAATTTTTTTCAAATCATAATTGATCCTTATTCCTACACCAATAAAGAAAGGATAACTAACATTAACAATTTTAAACTTATCATTACATCCATTCAACCTCAACCTCTTAGGTCACATGAACTAAACGAGTACCTAGTTCAAATTCCTACTCCAAATCATATCATACATGGTACTCCTTTACCTACTTTACTTCTTCATACCTCTCCTACACATCAAATGTCACATTGAAACTCCTGAAAATATAATAAACCAACACATTTACCTATCTCCAAACATACCTACCAACCCAATGCCATTTATTCCAATGGTTCAATGTTACCTCACTCCACCTCACATGTTGGGGCATCTTGATATTCCCATCCACATGTCCCTTCAGACTTTTGGGAATCTTGTGATGCCCATCCCTACATCTAATTATCCATCAAGGAATCTTAAGATTCATTTTATTATTATTATACAATTCATAATAACAACTAAATACATCTTCAAGAAACCTTGTGAGACTTATAGACTTATATTCGCATGCTCATATTTGATATTGACATTAGAATAAATCTTAGTTGTTATTTTTTGTCTTGTGTTTCTTTTATTTTATGCACTTAACCTCTTTTAGTTACACTTTAATAGAATCATTATTTTCCTTTAATATCTTTAGATTTATTACATGTTACATCTAGAATTTGTTTTCAATTTAGTTCTTATATATCTTTTTCATTTTTGTCTTTTTACATCATTTTTTGCCTTAGTAGATTTATGATTATTTTCCCATTTTTTATCATTCACCTCATTAGTGTTCAACTTGTGATTTGCAATATAACCTTGGATAGGACTTGGCCTTCTTCACAAATTACCACATTAAAACATATTTAAACCATATTTTTGGATGACTACTACATTCATTAGTGCTTATGTTATAACCATTGTAGGCTATCATGGATTTTCTAGTGACATGACTATCATAAGTATATCCCCATCCCTTTTATAACACTATTTTACCTCCTTGTGATTATTTATGAGCATATTCATGATTTTATTACTTATTACATAGATATACCTCTAATTATCCCCATATTTCTCTTATTTCCATTCATTTGAAGCTCACAACAACATATTTTGAGATTGCACGCTTACTTGTGGGTAAGTCTAGGAATCTTTAGACACCTTGGTCTTTAGGTCATTTTCTCTAGTAACCAAGTGTAAGCTCTCTTGTGTTTTTCATTTTTAACACCCATGTTTGGTTCTCTAAATAAATATGGAGGAATAATATAAAAATCTAAAACAAGTCAAAAGCCAAAATCATAAAATACAAATAAAAGGCAACGATTCAAATACAAAAACAATATTAAAAGTCAAATCACACTAAAAGATGTGATTCTAGGAACATATCCTTATTCTAGTTGAATTTAAAACTCAAATGTGGGCCTCATAATAGATTTGAGGTCCATTAGGGTGAAATAATCTATAATATTAGAAAATAAGAATAAAAATATATTTTAATACTATCGACTTTCTCACACAAGTACCTGATATTCATAGTACACTGATAACTCTGTAAGGGGTCTTGAGGAGTGGGGAACACATTATGGGAAGGTAGGTCCATTTTAATATTCATGCATATATCCTTCATGGGATTATCTATATAATTCACTTCTTAGCCCCAGATTTGTGTTCATTAGTCAAAAATGTCCTAAGTCCTTGGTGTTGATAGTTCTTATCCATTCTCACTTGCCTAGTGTGTCTCATCCTTTTTAAGGATGTTCACGTTACCCATGTGGTGTCTAAAATTCCTTATTTACATCATATTTTACTTATATTCCACTTTTTGGATATTAATTTTAGGTGATCACATCCACCTCATTACACCTCTTGGTTTATGTATGCAATCAAAGATGCATCATGTCTATAAATCAATCTTGGTTTGGAGAAGATAATGCATCCCTATGCTTTCAATTGGGAATACATTTATTAAGTGGAGGCATGACCAATATGGGGATCCACTAGACCTAATTATGGGATCACTTGTCATAATATACCATGATAGGAAGGGTTCCAAAGCCTACAGTTTAAAATAATCATGAAACAACACTAAAAGAGTCTTAGGTTTAATATTCACTCTATTCTAATAAAAAAGAAAGTAAATCTAATCTAGTGCACACCAAAGCTTATGACACAAAGTGAGGGTTAGAAACAAAAAAAACTAAAATAGCCATGCGTAGAAGAAATATACTCATGTTAATGTATATGGAATCTTAATGCATAAAAAAGAGAAGCACAACTACATTATTCATCTACTCTTACAAAGGAGAAAAAAAGTTAGGAATATTTACCTATGAAGACAAACCCACTAAGCCTCAATATCTCCCTTAGCCAAGGTGCTTCACAAGATATTATTATGGTATGTAAGGATAACAAAGACAATAAACTATAGGATACACAACATATCTATGCATCCAAAATACTTCTCCACAAGACAAGGTCTGTATCTCTAAAGAAAGTATGGAACCTTAAGCTTTATACCTCAAGTAGAATGGTCAATAAATAGATGTTCATTCACACTTATTATTATTCAATTATATTCTTACAAATGGTTGTAAATGAGCTTGTATATATAGGTGTATCTTGACCTAAATCCTTTTTAATATGTTTATTGTATAGGGTTGACCCATTTGACCCTATATAGTAATCAAAAGATAAGAATTATTCAGGGTTGACCTAGTATAGTCAACTGATTGAAAGGGGTCAAGGCAAGAACAAGGAGGATAAATCATGGAAAATGATTAGAATGGGTAAGATTAAAAATAATAATCTTAGGGTAAATTATTTTAGGAGATGAGTGTGTAGATGGAAGGTGGAAAAAGGGACAACAATCTTATGAAGCACTAATGGTCTACCCACCCCTTTTTATGGTACACCCCTTAAGGCATGTACTCAAAGAGATTGAGACTCTATGGGTTCCTATAAGATATAGAGTATCAGTAATCGATAAAAGTTTGAAAATATTATGTGTATACATATGCCCCACTCGAAGCTCATCATGTGTCACATAAGTTTAATATGAGATGCTGCTTTGAGAAATAGAACAAGATAACACATAATTTTGATGTTAAGTATAGTGTAGTAAGTAGAAAATAAGATAAATGAAAGGATAGAATTGAAAAAAACATACCTTTACTTAACTTAGTGCTATAGATAAAAAAATATACTACAAGATAAATTAATGGCATCCAATTTGAAGAACACTTGGCAAACCTATAGAAGTTAGTTTAAACAATAGCTAAAAATGGAAATTTTTAGAATATAAGCATATAATAGTGGAAAATATTCTCTACATCATCATGAATCCAATGCATTTTATGGTTTTGAAAATAGATGAGTAAAAAAAAGATATAGGCAAAGGAAGGAATCTACAAGAAAATAATTAAAGAATTTAAATTTTGAAAAGTGTTCATAAATAGGGGGAAAGAGAAGTCATTTGGTTATTTTGACTTGTGAAAGAGAGAGAAAAAAATCTCTAGAGACCAAAGGAGCTAGGATGGTGAGGAGATGATAGGCTAGATGAGTAGGGGCTCTAAGAGTAGCAATCAGTGTACTATAGGTATGCAACTATGAATCTTAAGCCAATTTTTGCATATTCTATTGAATTTAGTGATTTTTTAGAAAAAAATAATTTTTAGAATTTTTAGGTGTTAGAATAAGGCAAAATTAGATTTTTTAGGTAGTAAAAATAAATTAGGCAAATGGGTTTGAAGGAATTAGGAAGAAAACTACAATAAGGCACTTTTTAAATAAAATGTAATGTGTTGATATCTAAAAACAACTAGATCAACCCAATAGGTTGAAAATAGGAAAAATACACACTATCAACCTAGTAGGTGTGTGCCAACGCTATACATTTTATAGACAACTGACCTAGTACAAATTTTCCAACTCATTTGAAAAGTCTAGAAGGATAATGCACTACTAGGGAGGGGAAAATAAGAGGATTTACTTAGATTTTTAAGTCAACCAGGCCAAAAATAAATAAATTTTGGTAAACTAGGTTGACTAAAGAACCAAAATGGTATGAAAAAGCATGCAAAAGGTTGAAAGAAAGCTAAACTGGCTTGAAATGACCAGTAAGGGTAAAAAGGCTCAAATAGGCTAAAGATAGGTAAAAATTAATTAATTAAAGCAATTTAGGCTTTTTTAATGAAAATTGTAAAAAGAATGTATTTTGATTATACATGGCATGGAGGATATAATACATATTTTTTGTTTCTTAGTTTCAAGGATGACCTAGGTTATGGAGATTAGTAGACGCATCTTGGCTATTAGATATATTGAAGCATTTGACAGTAGGTGATAGAGCTAGGCTAGTAGTTGTAGGCCTAAGAGGGATAGATGACATGTGTAGGATTCCCCTAAGTTCAATTTGTTAGTCATGTTCTTTGGATACTAGGAATAATTGAATAATACCTTCAAATGGGAGGTGGATAGGGATGTGGTAGAGGTAACTATCACTTTGGAGGATATGCATGTCATCCTAGGGCTACTAATAGTAGGATCATTAGTGAATATAGCCATACTAGATAGCCTAGAGGAGAGGAGATCCTTAGACATGTGGGTGATAGGCTTGAATATGATATTATTAGGTAGGTGATTTAGTATGTTTGATGTATATGCATCATATATTTTGGATATCCAAAAAGTTATGATAGGACTAGTGACATAATAGGTGTTATGTCAAAAGTTGGATGCTAAGGTACCACTATTCATGGTAGCCTTGAGTAAGATAATCTTAGAGGAGGGCATGCTATATGATCTCAACTCTATCATCTAGGTCCAACTCATACATGATTTATTTGAGGTGTTGGTCAGGGGAAAAAGTTGATAGTACCAATCATATTATTTATGGCTTGGATTTATGAGAGGATTCTCATGTATCAATCGATTGGGTTTGCCCATATGATCAATGCTAGGTCACCTTGAGTTAAGAGATGGAGAGAGGACCAAGAAGTGTGACCTATTCCCCACATGCTAAAATTATAGATGGTGAAATGTATAGACATAATATGGTAACCATATGGGCACATAACAACTATATGGCCAAATTGGTACATAGTTGCACCAACTATTGTGAGGATAGAGGTTATTGGAAACTATACTTAGTAGAGAGAGCCATATCTATTGGAATGGGTACCAAGATGGATTGGCTTACCTCATCTAGCAACATTGATATTGATGCTCTAGTAGTGGGCTCAACATGTGAGAGATCTATGGGAGAAGAGAGGACTAGGGCCACTAGTGATGAGGTCAATGCTCAAACCACATCACAAGTGACCATGGATTAGGTGAACAAGATATGGAGTAGACTAGGAGGGGAGGGATGTGGATGTAGTGGCACCAAAGATACCACCACTAGCTTCATAATGAGATGAGCTATGATCATCAAAAATATTGAATCAATAGAGGCAAGAGGAATAAGAGGGAGTGGAGACTATCACCATCCTTGATGACCTAGTAGGTGAGCCATATGAGAGCTATATGATAGAGAGGAGACTCAAGTGTAGGATAAGGTAGACATGAGCCATGATATCTAGATTTGAACTAAGGAGGTGACCTATAGAGGAGGTGATAGGGGGTCACATGGATGGAAAGATTGTGCTATGAAGCCATGTGGATGGAGAGACTATAGTGGCTAAGACATAGATAGGTAATAAAGATGATTATATTATTACTTAAGTTTTTATTTTGAAATAGAGACTAGATGTGGATAGATATTAAGAGATATGATAGTGATCTAATATCTATCAAGGTGTGATTAGAAGGTATAATTAAGGATAAGGAGGAGATATTGGGGTCCCTAGTGAGGGGCAAACTCCATGACATCCTGGATGAGAATCTACAACTGTATGACCCTACTACATTAGAGGACCCTAGTGTACCATCCACCCTAGCTCAAGAAAGTTGGTTTAGATTAATAGGAGAAGTAATGAGGTAAATACGAGCACATAAAGAGAGGATGCAATAAACATTAGAGATAGGTTTACAAAAGATACAAATATGGTAGGCCCTAGTAGAGGAGAGAGTTACACATATAGCTATAGTGATATAGATGACCTAGGCACATATGACATTATAAACCTAGTTGATGCTATAACATACAATGACCCAAATGGAATTGGCATAGGCACATGTATAGATATCACACCCATAGGGATATGTAGAGGGATTAAGATCTCAAATGGACTCTTTATAGTGTACTATTTGGAGGAGTTAGACCAAGGCTTTAGTAGGTAGTGTGACTAGGCCATGAGATAGATAGGATGTAGCTAAACCATAGAGTTGGAGTATTGTATATGGTTATACTTGTATCAAAACTCACGAGATGTATATATATGATGTGTCATTTTGGCATATTCATGTTGATTATGTATGTTTTCATTATTATGGTTATGGTTATAGATGTTTTGGATATATTTATTTGTAGCACATGTATTTAGATTTTTTTTGTATATGTTATATGACATATATGAGATGTGGTTTCTTTTCTAGAATTATTTAGAACACATGCATGGTTAAAAAGAAATACACAAAAAGACATGGTAAAATATAATCAATCAAAAAATGTACTACACACTATTTCAAGTTGGGAAATGTGTAATAACGAGAAAATTACTAAGTATAAAGAACCAAGGGATCGTAAAACAAGATGGTAAAAAGGAATTTGTTTTTAAACCAAAGTGAAATATTTTTGCACCAAATTAAAACAAGTAAAATCATACGAAATTGTGTTGGGAAGTATGAAAATAATTTAATAAAATGGAAGGTATATAAAAGGCCACAAATGGTATTAAAAAAAATTATTAATTCAATCAATTGTATTATATCACATTGGGAAGTATAAGAGAAAAAAATTGGCAAAAGATTGGTCTCAAATTTATCACACTAATTTAAGTTGGGAAGTATGAAAAATTAAATAAATGGTTATATTCTTACATGTACTCAAAAAAAGAAGAAGATAAAAGTGAAATAGAAATTAAGCATAAAACACTCTAAATTAAGCTAGGAAACATGTCAATGATGTGTAACTTCATAATCAATCACATCTTATATCATATTTGACACATCTAATTTTTTTTGTGACTTTTATTATTGGAAAATTTTGTGAGGAATGTCAGATCCTATCCATGGTCTTACAATACAACTCACAAATATAACACCACTAGAGTGGAATAAACAAGAATAATCAAGTAACAAAGGATGTGGGTAATAAGAATGAAAAAATTGGTAATTTGTGAAGATGGTTGGAACCTATCTATGGTCATATAATGAAAATCACAAATGAAATCCCAAGGGGAGTGATCAGTAGACAAAAAAATATTTCTCAAGAGGAAATATGAGGGATATAGGGAATGAAAAAAAGAGTGTAAAAATCAAGACTTACGCATCTTATGAGAAGACCTCAGGAGACAAGAGGCATACTAAGGACATGATAAGACAATGAGTGATTAGTGACCATCAATGTATAAAGGAAACCTATACACTTTAGACATAAAACTTTATAAGAAAATAAGCATGCTACTAAGATCAACTCATGAAGGTAGATTGGTACAAGGAAAATTAAAATGCAGCTACATTCCTATGATGTTTTCCCCATTCTTCAAGACCCCTTAAAGATTCTTCAATATACTAAAAATATTGGGTACTTGCATGAGAAAGTAGGTATCACTAAAATATTTTTTTATTTTCCTCTTTAAAATACTAGCCTATCATACCCCAAAGGACCTCGACTCTACTATGAGGCCAACTATGGAGTTTGGGATTCGAATAAAAGAAGGAAATGTGCTTTAAATCATGTATTTTAGTGTGATTTGAATTTTAATAATATTTTTGAATTTTATATCATTATCTTTTGTAAAATTATTTGGATTTTAACATTTTATGACTTTTGAAGATTCCTCATCCATATGTATTTGGAATGACCAATCATGAGATATGTATTGATACACATGAATGAGATGTAGGTTAAGGTTAAAGGAATATAAGTAACTAAAAGACAAAGATTGACTAGGACACTTAGGCTTAATAATGGACTACCATTTGATCTCAAGTCTCAATCATGTTTATGATTAGTTTGTGAAAAACAAATTAGGAAAAAAGGAGATCCAAAGTGGAACAATGAAAGAAAAGTATAATGAGATACTTTTTTTTTCTAACTAATCACATGGTAAAGGATAAATGAACCAAAGGGAATAGGGTCTGTATAACTAAGTCACATTGATAATTATCTATGGAAAAATATAGATAAGAAAGCAAACAATCATGAAGATGCAAGAAGAGAGTTTTAATAAAAACTCAAGAAAGAAAGAAAGAGAAAGCAATGATAAAAAAAGACAGTCATATGAATATATAAATGACAATATAAGCAAGATATAATATCAAAAGTAAAATCACTATATAATAAAAATATGAATTTTAAATAATGTCAAATTGTATAACAGATAGAATAAAAATGAAATTGGAGCACACATCCAATCAAAATGTAAATGTAAAGGCACCATGCAAGTTCTCATAAATACTAGTAAATCTTCCCACACACATTATCCAAGACATCATATATGTCTATATGAAGGTAGATATAAATTGTTCCTAATATCTTATCAATCTTTAATGAAAACTAGGAAAATACTTCTCTTCTAATCTCATCAACTAGAAAAGTAGGACTACACGATGGATCATGATGGGGAAAATTAGGAAAAGGATGTTTAGGAGAATATGTGAGAATAGGATCTATGTGAGATGTATGAATCATTGATAGAGGAACATTCATGAGTGAGGGATTAATAGGTAGAGAAGGATCCACATATGAGGGAAGGTCCACATGTGAAGGAATCATGGGTGGAGGTATAGAAGGTGATGAAGGGACCACAAGATTAGATAGAACCACTAGAGGTGGATCCATGGGAGAAGAAAGAGGAGACTTATTATGGGAATTACTTGAGGGAGGAATAAAAAAAGGTTTTAGAATAGATATAAATTAATACTTAAGGTGTTGTTGAAGTATTTGACAATGATCAATGTGATGGATGTCACATTAGTAACATAAACAATACACCTCACCATAATTAGGTATATATTTAGGTAAAACCTTTATAATATGTATAAATTTGTCTAAGGAGAGGGAGGATGAAAATTATAAATATATTGTTACAACTTTTTATAATTGATATAATAATTATTATCTGTCCCATGAAAGTAATAGATATACTTGTGAGTGGTATTAGGAGAATCACTCATAAAAAAAGGTATAACATGAGTGGAAGAAGATAGAGAGGAATAATTAACCCATTTGGTGGGAAATGGATCCACCTTAGGCAAGGTAAGTAAACCATCACCAATAAAATGAGTAATGGGATGAGAAGCAGGGGTAGGCTCAGTGAGAGTAGGAGTGGGAACAAGCTCAACTATAGTGGGAAAAAGAAGAGGCTCCACTATAGTGGGAGTGTGAATAGGCTCTGATAAGGGCTTTACTAAGGGAGGACCAAGATATATATAATTTATAATAAGGATTGTAATAATCTCAGGAGTAAACAAACTACAGTGATCAGGGTACCTAACAAAGTGATAAGGCCCAGTCATAACATGATCCATGATAATACTCCTATGAGGATCCTCATAAACTAGAGGTATTGGAACCATATATACCATATGATAAATAGGAAAAATACTAAAATTAGGATTTTAAAATGAAGGAATATGGGAAGATATATGAAAAGATTCAAGTAAAGAATAATGATAATGGATAATTTCGGCATCACAAGCCTATATAAGACCACCTAGGAATGGATCATCTAAAGAATAACCATAATAATAATATAGGGTATGAATATCAATGAAACAAATAGGAATGATCTTTTCATTCAAATGCGTGTGGTAAATATAATGTTGAGTCTTGATCAAGACTACAATAATATCATTGCAAGAAGGCTTGCAAGAATGAGGCTACAAGGAAGCAAGAAGCTACAAGATGAGATGAGGCAAGAGATTAGAATTTTTATTTTTTAGGTTAATCTCAAATATCTCATCATAATCAAAATCTAAGAGTTAATTAATAATGATCCTACTAATTTAGATATACCCATTGTAACAGTTTGAATTAATGGGAAAATTAAGATGCAGAGACTCATAGAATGGAATGCTAGGCAAAGGTTCAAGAGTAAGAATATTAAAGACACCATGGTCTTGGAATTATTCAAAATTAAAAGGATTAGTGTCACCTTGAATCCTATAAATGGCTCCATTATTAGAGAATTTAATACATTTGTAGGTGAAATAATCAATAGCTCTCATATAGTGAGTCTATGGCCTACCAAGCAAGATGTTATAAGAATGGGGAAAGTTAAATATCATCACCTTAGCATGACTAGTAATAGGTAAGATAGTAATGGGAAGCCATACACAACCTAGAGGAGGAATTTTACTTCTATCATATCCTTATTAAGTGTTACATGTAGACTTGAGATTACATTATGAATATCCAAGGGTCTCAATAAAGTCAAGAGAGGTAGTACAAGTGCCATAACCATCATCAATCGATGCATGATTAACCTATATATCACCTATTTTAACACTAATAAATAATGGAGGATCATGCACATGAATAATAATTGCATCAAGATTCATAGAATCTAAAGGAAACTTTAAGTAAAGAGAATTATCTATAGTTTCATCAACACTAATAGACATCTATTCACATTGTTATAATATACTATCCTTAGATCCAGATAAGGATCCCTCTCATCTAGCTAGAGGAGGATGCAAGAAATTCATCTTGAATAATAATTTCATAATATATTTTCTATGACATGGAGAATTCCTCATAAGCTCAAGGAATGGAATTTGGGATGGGAGATTAATGAGTTCCACGATGGGATCCCACTCATCATATCCCATAAGAAGGTTGTTAGATATAGGTGAATCATGATTAAGGAGGTCCTAATAAGGAGGAGCTTAATTACATTGGATTTTTTTTATAATAAGAATAAGGTTTTTAACAAGGTTGTAAATCATGTTGATATGATGAAGTAGTTGATTCAAGTTGATTTTGAGAATTGGTAGAAGATGTGTTAGGTAGAAATTTGAGTATCATTAGTATTATAAGTTGATATAAGAGTGGTATAAATATAAAATGAAGTGTTATCTAAGGGAAAATAATAAACTATATCATTAAAATTAATAAGGCCACCTTTCCCCAACTCATTTAAATGAGTTGGAGAAGAATCCTAGATAACATGATATGTTCTAGATGAAAGAGGAGTGTGGATAGGTTGGGAATTGATAAAAGAAACCAAGCTTAAAATATTATTCATTTTAACAAAATTATCTTTAGAAGTGGGTTTAACAAGACTTTATACATTATTGGTGTAAGGGGTAGCGTTGTCTTGATTGTATTGAATAGGTTGATGATTAGGAAGAGGGTCTTTGTAGATAGCCAAATGAACACCGACTTGATTCAAGGTTTGATTTTTGTCATGTGATTTATAATCCTTAAAATAAATTTCATAATCTTGTTGATGATTTTTAATGATGGAATAATGATCAAAATTATGACCAAGAAAAAAAAACCATAGCTAAATTGTGAAGTTGTTTACAGGTCTCATGAGAAAGACTCCAACTAGTATGAAACCAACAAAACTTGTTAGGATCATACCAAGATTTCATAACATGGGTAGGGTCAAGATCTCATGGAAGATTCCAAGGCAGATGATTAAGAAATTTAAATAAGGATAGATTTTTATGGACATTAATGTTGTTTGGTGAAGATAAGTGAGGATTAATATATTTTTGAAAAGTGGGAGGTAGTTTTGATGAAGGGGTAGGAATGACAATTGGTGTCATAAGAATCTGTAACACCATCATTGGTAACATTACTATTTTTTATTAATTATGAAATGAGGACATTTATAAGGTTGGGGTGGCTTGAATTTATGCATAAGTAAATCTTTTCATTTAGTTTGGTCAATAGACTGGATATTGAAGTTTAGGAAAAATGGAATTGGTAAAGAGATGGAAAAGATTGTCATTGGCCATGTTATGTTCACATTTATTTGACAAAGTTATCCACATTTTAACAAAATCTTGAGTATTTTTGTTTTAAATTTTTTTTTAATTTATGAAGTGGGCCAAAGTGTTTTCAAGAAGATCACTAGTTTGGAATTCTTGAACTAAAGCATTCACTAAATCCTCAAAACTAGAAATGGAATGAGTTATAAGTTAGTTGTACCAATCCAAGGCATCACTTATGAAAGTTTTGGCTAAGATTTTGGTATTGGAAAAGGTGTTCAATTTTAACCAATACTTATAAATATTTCCAAATGTTTTAAGATGAAGAGTGGGATCAGTTGATCCATTGTAAGAAATTATAGGTGTCATACCTCCAATATCAATTTTACAAATTTGAGTAGTGAGAGGCTAATTTTGGAGATGCTTAATGGTTTTGTTGACCAAATGACATCAAGGAATGAGATTACCTTGAAAATATCAAAGAGGAGGAGGGAGAACATTTTGGTTATGTGTGCCCTAAGCTATTAATTAAGGATGAGTTTGAAGATGAAGAAGGTGGTTTTGCATTCTCATCATTTGATTTGTGTTATGAAGTTGAAAGGTATTCATTTGATTGAGAATTTTTAATAATATTTTATGTTTTTTATTAGCATTATTATAAGAATTAGATTTTGTGTTCATGGCTTGGTTACCACTATTGGTGTTAATAGGAGCTTGAGAGGAACTTTGAGAATGTGAGGCACTAATGGAAAAATTTAATTATGTAGCAAAATATGGACTAGTGAATAGTTAAGAAGAAGAATCACTAGTATCATGATTACCTTGGGTATCAAATGATGCACTAATGGAAGGATTAAGGATAGTGGATCTTATGAGAGGCCCACTAGATGTAAAACTTGTAACATTAGTGGATATACTAGGCATATGGGTAGAATTACTTAGAGAAGAAGAGGTCATGGTATGAGAAGGGGTAAAAATCAAAGGAAGAGGTTGAGAGTAAAATAAAGTGGTACCCTAAATCCAATTGATAATGTAGGAGTAGGTGAATGAGTCTCTTCAACTTGACCACTAATCATAATATTGTAAATGGTAGAAGGATCTTTTCCTTGACATTAAGGAAATTTAGAGATGAAGAAGAGAATTTTGGGGGTATACTCTAATTCAAGTTAGTCTTCTAATGATTAATGAGGATTACTTTGTGAATAAGTATTAGGAGGGGTCCCATAGTTCATTATGTGAGTGGTAATATTAACATTACTAACATCCAAGAGAGGATCCATACTCTATCTATGGGAGACCCTATGAGGGTTGGTAAAATTCATCATGTTTGTTGACTGTAACTTAGTGTTGTCATCAATTATAAATTCCTTGATGAATGGAAAGAAGGAGAGATGAGAAAGCAAAAAAAAGAGGGAATGATAGAAATAATATAGGGTCAACTAGGTAGACCTAGCACAAAACTAAGGTTTATAAGTAATACAGGGTCAGTTGGGTTGATCTAGTAGAGTGAATAGATATTGGAAAAAGAGGAAACAAGGTCTATAAACTATACAAGGTTAACTAGGTTGATCTATTATAATTAACAAAAGTTAGAAAAGGTATAGGGTCGGCTAGGTCAACTTAGTACAACAAAGGGAAATTTTAAGAAGCTTATAATATATTTTTGGATTGAAATAAGATAAAATTTTTAAGTAATTTGAAAAGAAATATATAAAAGGAAATAAACAATCAATTAGATTAACATTAGCCAATCTAATTGAGGCACATAACATAAAACCTTACACCAATGCTAGCTAATGCAAACTTTTGCAATAAAAAATACAATTGAGTAAAGAGAATGTAATCATCTTGAAAAGTAAATAACTAACTAATTGGTCAACCTAAATGTTTATTATATTATTAAGGAATTAGAATGGAAATCTAAGGATGGTTTCAGATAGTTTAGGCTGAAAGGGACTATAATGTCAATGATATAGGCTTGGTATTGGATCCTATCCACTTAATTCACACACCATAGTAATAAGGATGTTGGATTGTTAGGTATAATATACCAATAACCATTATTTATACTTAACTATATTATCAAGTCGGCATCCCCCTTGGTGAATAAATCCAAGTAGGTTGGCTTGGGGTAGAGAAATGTTAAAATATTTGTATATATTTTGTGATTTTTGTGTGTATAAAATAGAAAATAGTGAAACTAAATGATTAATTAAAATCCACCTAATTAATTTATGTGATCTATTATAATCATGTAAGGAATAATAAAAGAAATTGATAATTAATTACTAGCATATAATGTTAATTCAACTTTGAAACAAGGTACAATGGTGATATGGTCAACAATGTATGCAAAAAATATATAACATGTTTAATAGGGTCAAACCTATATTATGAAAGTAAGGTCTAAAAATAAATAGGGTCAATAGATTTTACCCAGTTATCCAATAACACACAAAACATAGAACTAGGTCAGTAAGGTCAATCTAGTTGATTGTGTAAAGGTAGTTTTGAAGACTGTAAACTATGAAAGGAAAGATTGTAAAGAAAGAGATAGAGAGATAGATAGAAATGAACCTTGGTGGATTAGAGATGTATAGAATAAATATTATTTTTCAAGAACAGTGATATATGTTTGCCAATTCTACTAACTAGGTCAACTGGGTCGATCAAGATTTATAAAAACTTACTGCTAAGTGTGTGAAATATATAGGGTCGATTGGGTCAACCTAGTATATTGAACCTGATGTCAAAAAGTACAATTTTAATTTGGTCAACCTAGTAGTCTAGACTAGATGTCTAAGAAGTTGAAAACATGTACTAGGTTGATAGGGTTGATCTAGTAGCTTGTACTTGAAAACATGTACACAAAAGTTAGATACTGGGTCGATAAAGTTGATCCAATATGGAAAATAAAATAATGATTAAAGAATGAAATAATGAAATAATATGAAAAAATATTGTAATGGATAGTTCATGTTAGGTTCACCATAATGTAATATGAAGGTGAATCCAAAGTGAATCTAATGCTAATAAGAAAGTGGAAACATGAAGATAATCCAACCAATGGTGGGATAAGATTCATGTTGGGATCACTAGAATGTATGAAATTAAAAATGTATCATGTCTATAAATAAATCTTATCTTAGAGAAGATATATAATACCTATAATTTTGATTAGGAATACATTTGTTAAGTAGGGGCATGATCAATATGCAAATCCACTTAACCTGATTAGGGGATCACTTGTCATAATACACAATGATAGGAAGGTTTCTCAAACCTACAATTTAACACAATCATGAAACAAACCTAAAAGATTCCTATGTTTAATGTTCAATCTATTCTTATAAACAAGAAAGTAAATCTAATCTAGTGCACACAAATATTGTGGCATAAAGTAAGGGTTAGAAACAAAATAAACTAAACTAAACATGCATAGAAGGCATATACTCATGTTAATGTATACATAATCCTAATGCATGGAAGAAAGAAGACAACTACATTATCTATCTACTCTTACAAAAGATAAATAAAGTTAGGAATACTTACCTTTGAAGATGAACCCATCGAGCCTCAATCTATCTCTTGGCCAAGGTGATTCAAAAGAGATTATTGTGGTATGTAAGGATAAAAAAGACAAATTAGCTCTAGAATACACAACCTATCTATGCATCCAAAAAAATTCTCCATAAGACAAGATTCATATCTCCAAAGAAAGTATGGAACCCTAAGATTTATTCCTCAAGTAGAATGGTCCATAAGTAGATATTTGTTTGCATTTATTATTATTCACATCTCTTCTTTCAAATGGTTGGAAATGAACTTCTATATACAGATAGATCTTCCCCTAAATCCTTCTAAATATGTTAGTTGTACATGGCTGACCTAGTCATTAGAAGATAAAAATTGTATAGGGTCAACCCAATTGACCTAGTATAGTCAACTAGTTGAAAGGGGTCAAGGAAAGAACAAAGAGGATAAAGCATGGCAAATGACTAGAATGGGTAAGACTGAGAAGAATAAGCTTAGGGTAAATGTTTTTTAGGGGATGAGTATGTAGATGGAAATTGGAAAAAGGGATAATATTCTTATGAATCACCAATGGTCTTCCCACCCCTTTCCTGATACACCCCTTAAAGCATGAATTCAGAGATATTGTGACTCGATGGGTTTGTACAAGATACAAAGTGTCAGTAATCAATAAAAGTTTGAAAATATTATGTGTATATAGTTTATAGTTTGCGAGTTACATTTTAAGACCATGGATATGACTAGGTCTTCCTCACAAACACCCTTACACCATTTTCTTACCACACCATTTCATTATCATATTAATCATGTCATTATATGGTTGTTTTTCTTACATTATATTTTAAAACAAGAACTAATTTTGAATTTTCATCCTTTAGAGATTTTAATTTTCATTTCTCCATCATGTTCTTGTTTGATTTTTATGGAATTCACTAATCTTACATATGACATTTGACGTTCTTACATGTTTTTATTTATGTATGACTTCTTCATGTTTGTCTTACATATTGACTTACATTTCATTTTCACTTATTTATTATTTCTTCATATTCATTTGACATACTTGTATTACATCTTGATTTAAATTTTATTTTTATTCATTCACATTTTTATTTATGCTTGATTTGACATGCTTATCTTACATGGGTTTACTTGTCACTTACTTGCATATATTTGTTCAAGTTTTCTTGCATTTATATTTCATTTATCATTCATGTTTTAAATACTTCCCAACATGATTTAGTATGTTCTACATTCATCTGTCATTTATATTTGACATTCTTCCCAATGTTATTTAGTATGTTCTACATTCATTTTTATCATTTATGTTTTACATACTTCTCAACATGATTTAGTATGTTATACATTCCTTTTTTTCCATTTATGTTTTCCTTGATATCCAATGTGATTTTTTGTGCTCTACAATCATTTGTCATTCATTTTCCATCATTTTGTCATTCATTTCTATTCAATATTCTAACCTTGCCTTAATAATCCTAATTTTCCAATTATATTAATACCTTCATATATTTGTCTCTACTAATTTATTTTTCCCAACTATATGCCTATATTACAAACATTTCATTTTCTTTCTCTTTTTTGCACTAATCTCTATAGGTTTGCCTAATGTTCTTCACATTGGACACCTTCAATTATATCATAGTTTCCTTCTTTATCTACATAACTAAAGTAAAGGTATGTGCTTTTTAATTCTATCCTTTCATTTATCTTATTTTATTCTTACTTCATTTTAATTACTATCAACATTATGTTTTCTCATGTTCTATTCCTACAACACCATCTAGTGTTGCACTCACATGGCATATGATGAGCTTTGAATGGGGAATATGTATACATATAATATTTAAAAAAAATTATCACTTTTTTATAATATATATCTTATAAGAAACCATTGAGTCTCAATATCTCTGAGTGATCACCTTATGGGGTTCACTAAGAAAGGGATGGGCATACCATTGGTGCTTCATAAGATTGTTATCCCTTTTTGCACTTGTTATATACACATTTTTCTCCTAAAAAACATTCCCATAATATTGTTATTATCTTTTGTAGAATACTCCAATCATTTTTCACCTTCATTCAACCTTTCCCTAACCTGAATCCCCTTTTGAAAGTTTACATAACTATGTCAATTGTGTCAACGCTGTGATGTTTCTGACAATCAACCTACATTGCCAACTTAGTAAATTTTCAATGTGGTTCATTGTCAAAAATAGTTTAGGTCGACTAGGTCAACCCTATCACTTGAGACTTTCAAAAAGGATTAGCGTCAAATCCACCAATATATAAAATATCATTTTTTCATTATTTAGAGAAGAGAAGAAGAAATAAAAGATATTTCACATCTATTTATCCACCATTATACTTGAGGAAGAAGCTTATGGTTTCATAATTTATTTGGAGATACAGATCTTGTCTTGTGGACAAGTATTTTGGATGCATTGATATGTTGTGTAGCCTAGATGTAATTTATCCTTGGCATCCTTACATACCACAATAAACTCTTGTGAAACACATTGGCCAAAAGAGAGATTGAGGCTTAATGGGTTCATCTTCAAAGGTAAGAATTCATAACTTTGTTTCTCCTTTGTAAGAGTAGATAAATATGAATTTGTACTTATTTTCCATGCATTAGGATTCAATATACATTGACATGAGTATATGTATCTCATACATGTTTAATTTTGTTATTTCTAACCTCCACATTATGCCACAAGATTTGGTGAGCACTAGATTAGACTTTACTTGTTATTAGTTTAGTGAATAGAAAACATAAGACTCCTTTAGGGTTATCGCATGATTATGTTTGATTGAAGGCTTTGGAAAACTCCCTAGAATTATATATTGTGATAAGATATCCCCTAATCAAGTCTATAAAATCCCCATATTAGTCATGTTCCTAATTATCTAATGTGTCCCCAATCATAAGTGCATGGTATGATCTATCTTCTTTGAGTTAGGATTGATTTATAGGCATGATGCTTTTTTGATTCCATACACCATTCACCATTAATCAACACTAGATTCACCTTGACATTAATGACATCAAACTTGAAATAAAGGACAATACTTTTCAATAGTGTAACCTTCCCTTTACATGTATTCTTTCTTAGAGGCACCATCTAGTTTGCACTTTTAGGCCAAGCTCATAGTTTTTTCCCTTTTGGGGTAAAATAAAAATTTGAAACTTATAATGGGATATCTTATCCCCAAATATCATTACCTTTAATATATTATTTATTTGGGGAACCATTTATTTATCATTCCATTAAGACTTTACACATAGATATTGACTTGGTTAATGACAAGATGCCTTATATTGCTTTTACTTTCAATATCTTTGTGTGTTTATTTTCTTATTTATTTATTTATTTATTTGTTTGTTTTTTTGTTTGTTTGATTTCATTGTGGTGCCTTGATTCAATGTGTATGCATTTTTTAGGTGATTCCTTGAACATTATTCTTGATTCCATCCATATTCATATGTCAACATTCCCATCATGGTTTTTATCATTGGTGTGTTGTTTTCAATTGTTTATTAGATCATGAGTCAATCCTTATGCACATTATGGCCAGGTCATCATGGTTTTTTATATCATGATACATACAATCATGTGATATAGCCAAAAATAGTTTAGTGGAGATTATAAGCAATGGTGTCACAAAAACTTCTTATTTACTTTAGTAAATCCTCCCACCTTCCTTGATCAAATAAAATCATTGACCATTCTAGTTGTATCAATACTAATAAGGAAAAAACATCTTAACATTGGTAGATACAACCAAATCATTCACATTAATCAATTCTTATTCTTCTATTCTATTCTTCATTCCATTTTCTCCCACTTTTGGGTGAACTACATTGGCTTGAGGTCTATTTAGACTATGTAGGAAGCACTTAGATACATGATGTATCTTAGGTTAGCTTGAACAACTCTTTAATCTAATTATATATTTCATCACTTTGCACATCCTTGTGTGCCTAGTTATTTTTGGATTCTTCAATAATTAGACCATTTTATCTATGTTTTCACCCACTCATATTTAATATATGTGACATGTTATATCCTTGAATTATGCTTTCCAATCCACCTTAATGGGGCACAACCAAAAATCATTATTCAATCCAAGTCATCCAAATTATTATAACAACATTTGGGAAAATAATCATTTTGAATCATCTTCCCTATTGTGGCACATGCCTATACCATTTATTATAACCACCTTTGGGTGAATTAGTGTCTCAACCTCTATTATTAATTATAAATGTGTTTGGGAAAATTAGTGTTTTAATCAATGTGTGCAAGCATTAACTCAATTATATTAATTTCATCCATGGGCTAATTTCATTCTTATTCTTGTTTATTTTCAATAGACTGTCCATCAATTATATGTGTCAATTGCTCCCTTGAGGGTGCATCATAGACTTCCCAAACCTTTTTTAGAGCATAATTCTTTAATCATTATTTTTTATTTTATTATTAATGCCTTTTTCATTATTTGATAATATGTTACTATGCATGTGTTTTGAAATGCCTTCTAAAATAGGGGTAAACTATAGAAACTCATTTTTTTCCACTTCTATGTCTAAATGTACACTAGAGTGAATTCTTATCAATAATTCAAGTAAAGCCTAAAAATCACTAGAATGCTATGATTGATCATCACACATCACATGCATATTATAATATATGTCAATGTATCCCTAACTAGGGTAATGTATTATACACAATCATCATCTTCCTGTAATCCATCTCTAGTCAAGTTGTAACCTATAAAATTGAATTTTTTGACCATGTGTAAGGGAAAATTTGTCAAAATTCATAAAAGGCATTTAACTTGATCAGGATTGCTTAATCGGTTACACCCAATTAAATTCATAGGTGAAAATCTGATGGTTAATTAATTATTGAATTTTTATTTTTATAAATATATAAATTTAGATTAATGACATCATCAAACATCATATAAATATTTAAATGATGTCCCCATCATGAAATCATATTTTATGAGTTGTTAAGAACTCAAAAAATATCAAATAAATATCTACATTTGTGATCCATGTCTACTGAATGAAAACATTAATGTCTTATCCCCTCCCAAACCTATCCATGTTTAAACTAAACCTAACTACACTTGAATTAGGGTTAGTTTAAGAGGCTATAAATATAAGGCTTCACCCATTATTCAATAATATTTTTTTTTGTAAGGTTATTATGCTAAAATACCTTCAAAAATATCTTTTGGTGCTATGTTATGATGAAAATATAATTTTAAAGACCCTCTTTGTAGTTTTATAATGCTCATTTGGTGATAGAGAGCTAAGCAAAATTGAAAGACAAGCCTAACATTTCAAAGGTGACAAGGAAAGATGATGTAATGAGCATCATTGATAAAAATTCCTTGGTCACATGACTGAGCACATTCCTTCATGGCCAACATACAACTATTAATCTCAAGGAAGGTAAATATTGTTTTTTTTGTATTCTATTAATAGTTACTTATATTGTTATCTTGCTCCTTGAGTGTCTAGGTTAGAGGTGTTAGTTTTATTAGTGTGATTTTGTCTAGTTTTTAATCATACTAATAAAATACTAATCTCTACTCTTGAATTCCTGCTAATCACACCATTAATGTAGTGTAATAAATAACAAGATAATTTTAGCAAGGTAACTTATGTGGCCTTGGATCAAGACTAACACTATGTAATAGATTTTCAATTAATGTAATAAATATGATAAATAGAGTAAATTGACATCGATCTATATGTATTAAGGTCAATTACACATAATCAATAGTGATCCCTAGATAATCATTATCGATCATGAGAGGCTATATATAGTAAGTCTAACCTGTTAGGTGCTCATTTGTAATTGATGATGTATACATATGAGTAATAAATTTGACATATGTTTACACATATTTACTATTTATGGATGATGGAGGATAGTAGGAGTGGGAAAAGGAGGAGGTGGAGATCACATGATGAGGTAGGTTTTGATTTTTTTTGATTTTTTTGAATTTTTTACATGTATTATGTTTAATTTATGAAATTGTTAATTATATGGTAATTAATAGGGATCAACATTGATCACCAATGAATCGATGGTGATCCTCAATGATAGACATCAATTGGTATTAATCTACCTTGATCTTCAAGTATCGACATTGATTTCTTCATAATAATTGTTGATTTATTTATGGATGATTAGAAGTTAAGTAAGATAAGAGTGTAGGAAATTAAAGTATGATGAAGGATCAATAATTATAGGCATAGACTCTACTAATGATGTAGGTTTGGTACCATCCTTACTAGAGAGATTACATAACCAAATGAGCGATGAGGATTGGGAATATATGTATGTCATCATGTTTTGGGGGCTACACCACTATCATCATGTGTAGAGGGATTTAGGTCTATTCATAACTTTGATAAATTAATGGAAGGTGTTGACAGGGACTTTCTAGTGACTATAAAATATATCTATCAGATACTATGGCTATTAGTGTAGGGAGAAACTATTGTACCAATGGCTATGAGGGGATGTACAATAGTTTTGACATAAGTTTATTGGGATGAGGCTATGGATAATATATTAATAGATGAAGGATTTTTGTTTGAGACATTATATGAGGAGGATTAAGAGGGGATGCTAGTGATGACCATTATGATGCTATCCATTTATTGTTATGCATTTATAGATTTAAGAGGAGGCTAATTTCTATGGACCTTGATAGAAATTATGGCTAACATGTTGGAGCATCGCACTATGTTTGCATGGTCCCTGACCCTTTTGGCATAGGTATAAAGGTAGATATGGGGGTGGAGGACTCAATGGAGATTTAGAATACATGTGACATTTGTATTATAGTGTTAGGACTATGAGCATATCAGAGTGGTTCACCCACTTAATATTCCATGGGTAAGATGGAATCAAGTAGCTTGTAGTGTGGTATTCCTTTAGTATAAGGAACACCTTATGAGGCCATTTACTAATGTGGTAGTATGTGACTTGGCCTATTATTAGTGAGTTCTAGGAGAGATACAAGACGTAGATATTATCTAGAAGCCATATGTGAAGTTTTCAACATGGCCTAGGGTGGAGGGAGTGTTTGATGGGGAATAATGGAATACGTGGTTATAGGGGAGGTGAGTAGAGCACCTATAGTTGTTTTAGATTGAGAGTGTTATGAGATGGTTCAACCTAATATAGATTATTCTAGATACACCATAGTTATATAGGTGGGATGATACTAATACTAGGCTACCATTATCTCACTATGTTTATCTATAATTGGAACTTGAGTATGATCCAACTACTATAGATGTGGATGATGTTGGATGCACCCTAGCATACTCTTCATGGTGGGGATACTAGCTAGGGGAGAAATAGGATGGGGTGGTACATCCTCACCAGGAGGGAGAAGATGTGGGGATGGAAGAGGTAGAGGATGAGGAGATTGTTGATATACATACCATTATTATAGAGAAGGATGAATTGATAACATAGTGTACCACATTATAGGTACATATGACTACATTATAAGTGAATATAATGATGGTATAGTATAACCATGATACCTTACAAACTCATATTGATGTATTATATGAGAGCCACTATTAGGAAGTTTGAAATTGAGATAGGTATTAGGTAGAGATCGATAAACTGTGGGTAGGTGGTATGGGGTCTACAGGGATAAGAAGGGAAGGGTTGAGTATAGGGTAGGCAAGGATGGTGAGCCTAGATAGATATTAGGATATTATTGTAAATTTATGATACTATGAGAAAATTCTACTTGAGTTACTTCTTGAGGTAATATGATATATTGCCTACTCAGCTACATAGGGAAGCTCATCATGATAGACTCAGGGTGCATTAGTTAGTATGGGGAGTGTGGTATGGGGTGTAGATGGTATATATATTGGGGGATATAGGAAAGGGGATGGATTCATGGATGGGGGTGGTGGTGTAGGCTATGAGAGAATTTATCTAAGTCATATCTATTTCACTGAGGAGTGTTATTTTGTTTATTATACTAGATATAGAGCCAATTTATATATTGTTGTATTATGAGACTTAGATGATGTACATTTACAATACACACACACACACACACACACACACACACACACACACACACACACACACACACACACACACACACACACACACATACATACATACATACATACATATATATATATATATATATATATATATATATATATATATATATACATACATACATATACATACATACATATATATATATATATATATATCCATGATTTTTTTTTATAAATTTGTTATGTGATACATTATATGATTGTGGATTTAGATTGTTATATTATGTGATGTATTTTACTTTTTGACATGATTATGGATTTATTATGTAATAATATAATGATGGAAAATGATGTACATTACACTTTAATTTGTGTTTTCTTTCAGATATTAATAATGTGATAATGATTAGTTATTTAAATGACTTGAATTTTATGGGATTTGTGGATAGTGATATCAAATGATCGATAAATCATTAATTTTTTTGATTTATTAGTGATTATGATAAAGAATGAAGGATGTTTCATGACACATCATTGGCTTGGACCGTAATCATAGATAGATGCTTTTATTACATCTACATGGGCATATTTTATCCCCTATCAATAACTAATTTTAACAACCTTATGTGAACTAAGTTCATTGTCCCGTAGTTTAATAAGGGAATTGATATAGATTTGATTTTCACATGATGCAGGTCAAAGCTTTATTTTTTAAGAATATGTCTCATCTTGTGTTCCAGATCTTTAAGGTTAAACTTAAGTCCTTCATGTAGGCTAATCAATATGGAATGCATATGAATTTTGAGTAATCTGATCAATGTGGGAAGATTTTTTGGGATACTTTTGATTTTCCTTTTAGGTATTTTTAGAGGCATGCTTATATAAAATTTAATAATGTGACAAGTTTTCTACTATATTTATTTTGTTATATATCCATCCTTTGAGGGAGTGGTATATAATTTACGATATTTTTTGAGAAACTATCCTTCAAGGGAGAATTCTATGATTTGTGTCTTTTTATGAACAACTATCTTTTAAGGGAGAAATATGTAATTTTTCCCATTGCTTGATTTTTATCCCAGATTACTAATTTAGATTAAGGCAACCTAGGATAATTTTCATATACAACATTGTTGCACAATATTATATTATTATCTTGAAATAAAAAATTTAGGTGAAATATTTTTGGAAATAATGATTTGGGTCTCCTTCCTATTATAATAAAGCTTGTCCATTTAGAACATGTTATGAATAGTGATAGGTTGTTTAATTTTAAGTTTAAGATAGGTATGCTTCTAGATAACCACATGATTCTTTATCATTATTATGTATTTTTAAATATAGGGTGTTTGTTTTTAAACTAAATGAGGATAACCTATGAAGACTATTTTTTGTTTAAAGATTATTAATATTAGAAAGGATGCAAAGTGTTACGAGGATCATGATCTGGTTTCATTTCAATAGAGGCCAAATCATATGGCCAAAATCCATATTTATGATTAATAATGTATGTTCCTTTCCTCATTTAATTCTCTCCATATTCATGACATGTTTATTTTATTTAAGGACAAGGTCTCTAAAATTAAACTCCCATTATTTTAAATGTTGATTATATGCATGTTTTATTCTTTTTTTATATACAAGGAGATGATTGAGGCTCATGGATTAATCCTCATTTAGGAGTTAAAGTTGTGTTAATCACTTTTGATAATAATCTTCCTTATAAATGATGTATTTGAGATAAATCCAAAGTCAATTAATTTGGACCTCTAGAGGGAGGACAACTTATGTGCAATAAAATAAAGAGAAAGGGATATCACCTTAAGGGTTCAAATGCTAGTTTTATAAGACCATAAGGTGAAAGGAATATGAAGATGTTGGTTATTCCCAGCCTCATTGACTAATTTTTTTAGAATTTTAATAAGGGTTTCATTACATGATTAGACCTATCTATTAGCTTATAGATAATACGGTGAATAAAATCATAGCTTAATGTTAAAATAATCACAAAGTTTTTAGACTTGCTTATTCATAAAATATTTACAATTATCTATAATGATTTTATGAGGAACACTGATGTGACAGATAATATTATTGTTAATGAGATCAATAATCTTGTCTGATTTGGTTAAAATAAGAGGAATAGCCTCCATTGATTTAGTGATGATAAAGATAAAACCATGTAACTAGGAAGATTTAGGATTAATCTATCCTATAAGGTATATCCCCCATTAATAAAATTACCAAAAGTCTTTGGCTACTTATAATGCATGACTAGGGATGTGCAATAGGTTACCATGTTTTTTTACATTTTATGCATTTCTTTACATACTCATAACAATCTTGATCTATAGTGGGCCAATAATAACCCTTTTTATAGAATTTTATTGGCAATAGTTAGTCTATTAAAATGTCTACCACATATTCAATCATGTGTTTATTTGATTATAAGGGCAGCCTTGTAATTTTGGAGACATTAAAGGATAAGATCATCAAATCCTTTCTTATAGATAACACCCCCTAATATAACATAATGGGTTGTTCTTTCCTGAAAAACACATTTAGCATTTATAAATAGATCTAGAGGGATAATGACTTTAGATAAATAATAAAATATCTATGTGTGCCATAGATATAATTGGTTTTGTTCCACATTGTGGATAGAAGGATGATTAGTTTTGGTAGAATAAATATGGTTGACCCTTTGGATGAGGATAAAAATTTTGGCTTCTTGAGTGGAGGATAGGATAAAAAAGCCAGAGAGGCCATGGTATGTATGAATTTATTGGTTAATTGAGTAGATTAGATGTCATAGTGATCGAAGGTGGCTAATAATTGATCTACTAATGTTTTTGATTTTTTGAGGATCTCATTATTGCATTGATATATGTCATTTGTTTGATTGACCACCAACTAGGAATCCCCATAGATATTAAGTGACATAATATTTAGGGTTAAATAAGTTTAGAGACTAATGATTAAGGATTCATATTCTACCATATTATTAGTGCATTCAAAATTGAGTTTGAATTATAAAGGTATAAGAATTCCCTCTTAAGGTATTGAAATTATTATAGCTTCCTCTCCATGCTCACACTTAGATCCATCAGAGAATAAAGTCATCTAATACATAGGATCTCTCTAAGATGTAAAATTGATAGATTCTTTAGGGAATTCAAAACTAAATTGTTCATCACCTACAAGATATGATTCAGATAGCTAATCAATGATGATTTAGACTTTAACTGACTTTTGATGGATAAACTCTAGGTCAAACTTAGCTAAAAGTATGACCCATCTGGCCATATGATGATTATGATAAGGTTTTGAATGCATAACCATAAGGGGATTGATGCTTGTGATTATGTATGTTTTGTGATTAAGTATATAATGGAAAATATTATAAGATATAAATACTAATATAAGGAATAATTTATATGTTTTTGTATAGTGTGTTTTGTATTTAACAATCATGCAACTTACGTAACAAACTACCTATTCTCTGTGTTTTTTATCATGATGGGAAAGCATAACACCCATGACATGATCTATGGTTATGATATATAAGAAGAAAGGTCACCCCTACTCAAGAAGAATAATAAATAAAGGGGAGTGGAGATATCTTTTAATAATTTCAAAAGCCTCTTGATAATTAGAGTCCTAAGTGAACTGGGTATCTTTTCTTAAGAGGTGATGGAATAGTTGACATCGATCAGATAACTAAGAAATGAATTGATGAATAGACTAAATTTCTCTCTATAGGATAAAAAGTTGATTAATATTAGATAGGGGTGGAACATCTATAATAAACCTAATTTTTGGGGGATCAAATTTTATCCCATGAATGGAGATGATGAAACCCATGAGCTTACCTATCAAAACTCCAAAAACATACTTTTTAGAATTAAGATAGATGTGAAATTGGATTAAGAAGTCAAATATTATTTGAAGAATAGATATATGGTATTTTAAAATCTTTGACTTGATGATAAGGTCATCCATATAATATTCAATGATTTTTTGGATTATATCATGAAAAATATAGGTCATGGATCTTTGCTAAGTTGCTCATGTATTCTTCAGGCTAAAATTCATAACCATATAGAAAAATCTCCCCCAAAGTGTAATAAAGGAAATATTATGGTGGTATTCTAAGATGATAGGGATTTAATTATATATAAAAATTCCATCCATACATAATAACAAGTTATGGCCAACTGCTAGGTTTATTATTTGATTTATGTTAGGAAAATTGTCTTTAGAATAAGTGAGGTTTAGGTCTCAAAAAGTGGTACAGAGGTAGAGTCCCCATGTAGGCTTCATGGTAGGCATAATGTTGGATACCCATTTAGGGTATTCAATTGGTTGGATGAAATTAATGGATAATAGATTTTACAATTCTTCCTTGACTAAGAGTGCAACGCAAGGGTGCATTTTTCATAGTTTTTGCTTCATTATTTTGTCTTCAGGGATAGTAACAATATTATGAATGATGATAATAGGGTCAATACCTAACATGTCACTATATGACTAAGTAAAGGCCTCATTATGGTATACTAGGAATATGGTGAAGTATTGATGGTCTTGAGGGTCTAAATATTTACTAACCTTAATAATGTGTAGGATGTCCTGAGACCCTATGTTAATGTCTATAGTGGCTTTGTTTAGAAGATTAGATGTTTCAAGTAGAATAGAATTTCTTAGGTTTGATTTTTTTGTGCCTAATTAATTCAAGATAGAATCATCATCGTAACACTAAATAATGGGGATGGTAGAATAATGTTTATATAATATTAGGGTAAGAAAGGTGAATGGATTTAGTTTCCTCATTGATGTGATATGTAAGAGGTCTTAGATTGACAGTATTGACTAAAGAAAAAGTTGGGAGGAAGGGAAATGGCATCATGTATCTTAGAGTGAATTTTAGATGGTAAAAAATTATATTTTATTTAGGATTGGATGTCGGAGTGGATTTAGGATTTTTATTAAACCTAATGTTGTGTTTCTAATGGGGTTTCCTAAAATATCCTTGAGCAATACTTTGTGTTCCCTGATCATAACATCATATGCTAAAGCCTTTCCAGAAACATCATCATAAGTATGTTTGAGAAAAATGTGATTTATCTAGGAATGATAAATTTGAGGATAATGGTTTGGAATGAGTTTCGATATCAAGATATGATGAGGAATGATCGATCCCCCCATAGACAAAATGAGTACCAAAAAAAGGATGAGTGAAAGGAATAACATATCCAAGATTAGGGTGATAAGTATATTATTTATTCAAATAATCCAAACTCTTGAGGAGTAATAATAATATTAACTATCAATAAATTATATTATCCTATCAATATTTGTTATAATATAGAGTCAAGGGAACCATTATTAGGGATTTGAGATGAAAGGATTGTTGTACTATTGATACTTATTGGATGATGGTGATAGTATTGGTTTTTTAGAGGGAGTATACCATAATTAGGTCAAAAGGTTAGGTTGAAATTTTTGAATTGATGAGGATTGACTGGGATGATATGGACTTAGACCTTATGCTCATACTTGATGCATCAATACAAGGTAGATAGAACACAATGAATAACACAGATCTAAGGACATCCTAGGAGGATATTGTATTCAAACTCTCATTCCATAACATAAAATAACTCATGAAGGATACAAGAACCTATTTAGATAGGGAGGATAATAGTTATTAGAGTTAGAGTTATTATATCATTGAAATCTCACAAGATGAATGGAGATTGATCCATAATTATTTTGTAAAGTTGGAGTTACTTAAATGTATATGAAGAGATAATGTTGATGCTATACCCATTTTCAATCATAATTATTTTGATTTGAGTTTGATTAATTTGAGAAATGACAAACAAGGGTGGATCTTGGTCTTCAAATGGTAATGGGACTATTTATGAATCACTAAATTTAGCAAATGAAGCCATATACAAATCTCTAATAAATGTTCTCAGAGGTTAAGATTCAATCGGTTACACATAAATGGCTTGAAGTTATTCTATCATGGCTTTATAATATTTTTAGGATTTCTCAATGAGTTCATATAGGGACATCTTGATCAGGTTTTGATGGATTTTTTTAATAATTTATATATGTATGAGTTTTGAGGAATTTTCTTTTCTATGCTTTCCCTAGAATGGAGATATTTCATTTTGGAGGGGAGGATTTGTCTATCTATGTGGTTAAGTCAGGTGTCTTTGTAATGGAATATTTGAATTTATTTGTATTATAGGTTTTGGGTGTTTATGTTTGAGATCATGTGGTTATGTTTATCATATCAAATTATTTATTGAAGTTCTAGAGTTATTCATTTTTATACGTTCTAAGGGGATGTTGCAAAGGGGTTGATCAGGGTTGGAGTTGAGGATATTAACCATGCATTTTAATGCTTGTTTTTACCTTTTCTATAAATTATTTAAGGTATTTACTATATTTATCATAAGGATGTTTATGGTTTTGTGTTTTCATCTAAGTCAGGATCAAGACAAGGTTGTTTAATCAAGAGGTCATCTTCATCCAAGAAATCCTAGATTATGGATTTGAGAACATTATAACTCTTAGTATCATGTCAAGGTATCCTATGGTGAGTGCACATATTATTATCCATATACCATGATAGGTTTTGGATAGGGTGATTAACTAGTTTGATAGGTGGTAACGTGATAAGGGAGGTTTGTAGAAGTTGATAGAGGATGGTAGAATAAGATCCTCATAAGGGATTTTTGTAAGATTTTATCATTTTATGGGGTGTCAGTTTTTAGATTGTGCTTAATTTTTGACATTCATTTTTGTGTTGATTGTATAAGTGGTTTTAATGGGTGTTACAGGCATTATAGATAAGTTTTAGGGGTAATTAAAATCCATATGGTTGATATGGGATATTGGTGTTGGTAATATGGATGGAAGTTTTTGAGGTATCTTAGATCCATTGAGAGGTGATTTTATAATTGTGATATTTAGTTGAGAGGAATAATATGGTCCTAATATGGATGGCTTAGTTGAAATTTGGTGAATATTCATCTTCCCATTTTAAGCATGGTTAGAGGTTGTTAGAGTACCTTTACTGAGATCCTCATAAAGGTACTCTAAAAACCTTCATAAAAATTTGGGGCATAGTCATCTTCCCATTTTTAGATGTTTGGGGGAGTAAAACTCCTTATATATATGTTATAGGGATTTACCCTTTGACATACTAAGTCATTTATCCCATATGGCTAGAGTAACATTTTTATCTTCTACCTTTCATGGGTGATTTTTAGTGCATTTGGATGACCCTTCCTCTAGAGGATCCCATGTAATGAGATTGAGGCTTGAGTGGATTGTTTATCTAATTTATATGGTTCAAAAATATCTCTTTGAAGGAGGTTTGGGATCCTTATTACTTTGAAATATGATTCAATATCACTATCAACTTCTTTACGTAAAATTTGATCATGAATAGTGTTTATTATGTGGACCTCTTGATTTGGGGTGCTTCTCATGTTTGTTTGTATATAATTAGATGAAGATGATATATTAGGTAATGATTGTATAAAGACATAAAAGGGATTAGTTTGAAGGATAATTTGTATTATCCAATTGAAATCTCCCTTGATTGATAAGATTCTAGACCAAGCTCTTAAAATAATGACATCTATTTATATCATGATTAGGTACATGAAAAAGTCACTATATTTATACCAATTAGGTTTAGGAAAAGAGTCATCAATGGGAATGATAGGATGGAGTTAAATAAATATTGCTTTTAATAGTTGTTCCAAGTTGTCAATGTAAGATTATCCAAAGGGTGTCTATTTCTTAGGTGGGAATCATGTTAAGGTTTTTTGTGTTTATGTCTAGGAAGTAGAAGAACTTGGTTGGATTTTTTTATTGAGGAGCTAAGTTTTGGACAAAATCATTAGTTTTGTCATTTGGTTTAGTATTGTTAGTCCCTTAGGAAGGATTAGGTTTAAAATTATTATTACATAACTTAACCTTTCCTTCTTTTAAGAAGCAAAAATTTCTAGATTATAGGCCATGGTAAAGGATTCATCAAAGGTTTTAAATTATTAAACTTAGATTATGGATGAGATATGATTTGCATATGCCATTTTGAATAACTCAATTAATTTGATCTAGGTAAGGGAAAATGTCAATTGATTTATGAGGCCTTTGGCCAAAAAAATTATAATGGACTTATCTTCAAATTATTTAATGACATAGAGGTTGGTGATGTTTTTTTTTTTTGATATTAATAAAAAAAATTATAAGAAAATATGAGATAATTATCTGAATGAAAATAAGGAATATTGGGGGGATAGAGTTGTACCAATCTAAAGTTGGTCCAGCTAGTGACATGGGCAAAGTCATCAAAAGGAAGGCATTATCATGGGATATAAGGTAATATTCATGCCTAAATTCCCTAATGTGCTTCCTTATTTTGAAATTTCATAAACTTGGTAAGTTCCCACTATGATGGATATGGCCTAATTAGAATGGTGAGGTTAATATGTCCATTAAAAATTTATTCATATGTGAGTGTATTATTTTACCTAGAGGTAGAATGTTATAAGTTCACCATCCTATCCATAATGATATGCATGAGGTTAGGATGGAAATTATATTGAGGAATACCCCCTAAAACATTTTTTTGTAAATTTTGATAAGGGTGAAGCAAAGTAGGGAATGGATGTGAAAGGGGATAACCAATAGAGGTAGAAATGATTGGTTGAGATATAGTTGCATACTATAAGAATAGGAGGGGTAGACTTTGTTGTTGATATTGTTTAAGATAGGTGGTTGTGAGGGTTGTGATGGAATCATGTATTGAGTTGTTAAAGGGATCTATTGTTGGAGATTTTGACTCTAGGGGATTTTTTGGGTGGATGGTAGTGGTTGAGTGGTGTGTTGGATAATCAAGGTTACATGTGTCTGGATCGATGGGAGAGTCATAGGGATTTAGAATACTAGTCTATGGAGCATGAGAAAGGTTGGTTGATTGGGTGTGAGTTGTGGTATAATAATGTATTAGGTCTAGGTAATTGTTTTATAGGGGTTACTAATACTAATGGTGGTTTATTATCTATAGGTTTTGTCACATTGGTATTAGAACCTGTTGGTGGTGGTGGATTGATGGAAGAGGAAACCATGGATACTATTCATCCCTATGCTATTTTTGGTGGCATGCCATATAAAATTTGGGAAGATTAGGCTTGATGGGAAATAGTAATTCATATGGATCATGTAGTAGGGTAATGGATTAGGGAAATTAAATTCTTATCTAATGTATTTGCAAAGTTAGGATCACCTTGTGGGTTAAATTGAGGAAGGCCATCCACAATAGATCTAGGAGAGGTAGTGGGACTTGGTTAATTATCCATTGAGGAAGATGAAGGTTGTGACTCTATTTATATCTATGATTTTTGTCGCATTACAACCATGTAGTAATAAAATAACAAAATAATGAATAAATACAAAATCACACAAAAATTGTTTTATTTATCTCATTTTAGTGATGGTAAAGCACATAATATAATTAAATGTACTTAATTATTTTTATTTTTCTTAATAAACATGTTTTATAATGTGATGGGGTGTTGGGTTAATAAAGGTTCTAAGAAGAGGTAAGATAAGTCTAGTTTTAGATACGTTTAAAGTTAGTATCCTTGATGTACATGAAGGTATAGTAATTACTAGATATATGTTGATGGTATTACATGGATTGGTATTAGGGCTTACCCCCTCACTTCATGGTCCCACAACAATAAGGGTGTTGATCACTTAGAATTTATACTACTAACCAATTATTTATACTCTATCAGAACACCGTGTTGGTTTTACCCTTGGTGATGAAATCCAAGTGGGTTTACCTAGGTAGGATTTTTTTAATTGCTTATTTTAAGATTTTTATGGTTTAGTAGTGTGTGAAAAATGAGTGTGACTAAAATGGTGAATTAATCCTCTTAATTACTCTAGGTGTGGTAGTTAAACAAGCAAACTAATAAATATAATTTATTTCAAAAAGAAAGCAATCTATTTTTTTTCTTTATTTAATGAAACTAAAAAAATGTTTTTACCAAAACATAATGCAAAACAAATAACTATAATGAGAAAAAAAGAACAATGCAGCCCAAAAAGGGTCCCACCATGCATGCTAGACTATTTAATTAGTTTTCTATTCATTTATTTATAAAATTTATTAGTAAAAAATCAAATATAAATGTAAGGTTTAAATTCATACCTATGATTAAGAAGGTTACACACCATTGATCAATGAAATTTGGCATCTCCTTTTTAGCTAAGAAACACTACTTGCACACATGAGAACACTTAGAAAATATTTTATTAATAAGATAGGATAGTGGGTAGTCTAGTGTTAGACCAGTCTCAATAAGTAATGAACTTCCTAACAAGGATGTTAGCCTACTTATTTAATCAATTAAGTGGACAAAAATGGTAAAATAATTTACAAGATGAACACAATGATAAAAATATGATATTGAAGTATTAATAATTAATATAAGTCCATTTAATTAAGATTAGTAAACCAATCTGCCAATAGGCTTTAACAAAATCTTCATCTTCTTGTATGACTTTTAATTAATCAGAGATAGCTTCTACAGTAGGGGCAAACACAATGGCATATATCCCTAACTCAAAAGTGATATTTTTTTTTGATCGATAAAGAAACACTGAGTGATAATTAGTAAATCATGAATGGTAATAACTTCATGAGAGTCTCCAAGAAGTGTCACCTATAGATAAAATACATGGTTCAAAGAACATATAATTAGGATTAATTTATATGTGATAAAAAATTAGTCTCAAATTTAAATTAGGGAAGATTAGACAGGGATCAATGTCGATCTTGTAGGATCGATGTCGATTATGTAGGATCAATGTTAATTCTAAAATAAAAGATAATTCTTTGTAAACAAAGGGCTAAAGTTTGGTTTAGTGAGGTTTAGGATAGTCTAAGGATGACAAATATGATTAATAAAAACATAAAATATAATAGAGAAAAATGAAACTACTGTGAACAATAAAATATACTTACCTTAATAGTGTTCCAAGTTTATGATAATTATGAGGGTGATATGATGATTTATAGAATTTTTATGGATGTTGAGGGGATAAAATGGAAATTTTTCCTTCTAATAGGGGTGAATAATCATCTGTTAGTCATCTCAGATAAATTCTTTTAGCCTTCTAAAACAAAATCATGGTCCTTTGCCAAGGGCAAGTCTAACAATAAATTGATATCAATTCTAGTAAATTAATGCTAATCATAGGGATTGTTATAGATTCTAACCATTTTAACTAAAATGTGTTCTAATTATTTCAACCATGAGTTAAATTGAGCTCTAAGTTATTATATGGGTTTTTTGTTATGAGGGAGGTTGTTAGGGAGTTTAAACCATTGGGATATTTTTATAATTTGGTGAATTTTTCTAGATTAAGAGGTTAGGGTGATAAAAAGGTAATTATTAAAAACTAATTATGTGGGGTAGAATTGTAATTAGTGAAACTAATTACATGGGTTAGAATGGCAATTAGTGAAACTAATTATGTGGGATGAAATGGTAATTAGTGAAACTAATTATGTGGTATGAAATGAGGATGGGATGAGAAAATAGAAATGGGCCTAAGATATTAACACAAATATATACCATGTTAAATCCTTGTGCCTATAGATGGTTTTACCTGAATGAGATATTTTTCCTAACATAATGGGATTTTTCAAGTTTTAAAATGAAGGACCATAAGGTAATTCTGATAGTCAGGTGAAACATGAAAATTGCTCAAAATAGTCTAGCGAAAATGATGGATATAGTTTTAAAGTTTAATAAAGAATGAAACTAAAGATGACACCCCAAAGTGAGTGAAGAGATCTTGATAAATAGGGAACCCCAATTTGGTAAACCCTAAAATTGGGACAAGTGGTTTGAAACTACATTTTTGCTTAAAGAGTAAAATATGAAAATTATCCACATGAGTGAGATGGAGAGGATGGGGTAGGTTTTATAGGAAAAATAGGCATATAATGCAAAATGAATCCTTGAATTAGATGTAGGGAGTTTAGAGAGAAAAAATCCAAGTAGCTAGGTTGAGAGAAGTGAAACAAAACTATGCTTTGGGACCAAGTGTAATATATGAAACTTTACCATTTGGGATTGGTTATCACAATGGGATAAGTTTCAAGATATTTGATGGCATATAAATTTAGATGACCCACTATATTAGGCTAAGATATATGAGAGAGATGAGAGATACTATATTTAAATGTAAATTGGGAGTTCATAAATCTACTTTTGTGTTAAGTGCAAAACACAAAGTTGACCCACACAAATGTGGTATTTCCAATGATGGTGGTTTCACATCTTAGTTTGACATGTAAATTAAGATGGACCACCAAACAAAGTTTTATCACTGAGAGAAAAAAATCATGAGCATATGAAAGAATAGATCAAAAGGCCAAAAAATAGGTTCCATGATTCTTAGAGTAATTAATACGTGTTGTGCAAACAATAAAAAATGGTGACTCTACTAGAAAATACTCCTAAGTATTTTGAAATGATATAAACATGTATAAAAACCCATATTATATAGCTTATACTATGTATGTACTATGAATTTATTCAAGAGAGGAGAAGATAAGAGAAGCTAAAATACCATATTAAACATTCACATTGATTGGGTGTGTGTTTGTGAGTTAATTTACCATTCATTAGAACTTACAAAGACTAGATACTACAAATCTAATCATTAGACTAGTGAATCCTACCTTGAGAATTCTTGCATGGACATTAATCCACTACCATATATGTATTGATATCCCTAATTAAGTTGTCTCTAATCCCACTTTAGGCCTTGATCCACTACCAACCAGGGTGGAAAGCCTATGGTGGAGTTGCCTGAATCACACAAAATCAAGTTTTTCTTTAAATTACTCCTTTTCTTTTCTTTTATTTTCTTTTCTTGATTTATATTTTATCTTTTTTGTTTAAAAAATTAATTTTAGGTTGGGGACCACTATATTAATAATAATTTAGGACTATATATATTTCACCCTAGACCTTCACCATAACAGGGTCATCCAGGCAAACCCAAAAACCATTAAGATGTAATTTTTTGGTTGGATTTGAGAGAATTCCTTAATTGAAAAGATATTTTTACCCAAACATAACCTAAGTCTAATAAATTTAGAACACACATGATATATATATCATTGAAACTAATTATGAAATAGAATCTCAAGCTAAAACTACTTAGAGTGCTTCCACACTAGAGGCGTCACTTGAGCTACCTATGAACAAGCCTTCTATTGTTTATTATCTTGATTAATAAGGGAACCTAAATCACAAAATAGGTGGACCAAACAAAAAGGAATAGGTAAAAAGGCCAGAATGACATTGATAAAGTAGGAAATTAAACTAAACCAATAACAAAATAGGAAAAAAAAATGAAAATAAAAGTATGAAAAGGAAAGAGAATGTATTTATAGGAACTTGCTAGACTAATTCAATCTTGGAAGTAGTGTTTGAGGAATTTCCCATTGAAATTTAGAGGGATTACCTCACCAGTTAAACACCTTAGGTAGAATTCATTCTCACCCAAGATTTCATAGATTTAATAGGGACTCAACCATAGGGCATCAAACATGCCATGTTGTCCCTTTTTCTCATGAAATTTGTAACAAAGGAGGAATAAGTTAAATATTCTAAAGGATTTCACCTTAGATCACATTTCAAACCAATATTTGATGACATCTTGGTGTTTGATAAAATGTAGTAGGGTTGCATCATGTTTTTCCTCTAATTATATTATATTAAGTGAGCTTCTACCATATCATTTTTCCCCAAGTTATCTCTCATGAACTGTAATGTATGGAGTATCATGTTAATTGATAAAATGGGGTCTTTTACATAAACTAAATGATAAGGTGATGTTCTTAGGTAAGATTTGACTCTAGTCCTATTAGATCACAAATAAAAATTTAACATATTGTGTCAATCTTTGGGGTTATTTTCTAGGATTTTCTTAATCACATCAAATAAATTCTTATGAGTTGATTTTACTACCCCATTATTCTACACAATAATTATAAAAGGAATTTCTGGCTACTTGGTTTTCATAGGCCCATTCCAAAAATTGAAGAGATGAAAAAGAAGGACTATTGTCACATACTAGAGTAGTAGTCATCCTAAACCTGGTGATGATTTATTCCTCAAAGAAGTTGATTACCACATATGCCATATTTTTCTTACATGTTATATCTTTAATACAATGTGTATATTAATTACTTACCATAAGTATGAATGTGTGTCCTAGTGAAGAGTTAGCATTGATGGCACAAACAAATTCCAATCCCCATTTGCAAATGGTCAAACCTAAATAATTGGCTACAATAGTATGGTGGGGGTACAATATATATGCATGGTAACTTGGTAGGTATGGAAGCTCTTGACATGAATGTGTGCATCTTCAAATACATGTAGCCAATATTACCCTACCCTAAGTATCTGATGAACTATTGCACTTCCTAATTCATGACCAATTATATATTTTATGTGAAATTTAGTGAGTACTATAGATGATTATTATTTATTTAGGGATCTTAGGTATATAAATTCATGATTTATTCTATATATAATGCTTGATTTTATGAATATGATGTTACTTTTGAGGTTCAATGATCTTCTCTATGTTAAACTCAAATGGTCTGGACATTCATTGTTCAACAAATAATAGACCATATCTTGATACCAGTCATCATTAGTAATGTCTTGAAATATGTATTATTGGAAAATAATTTGTGGATCTACTTTAGCCATGGCCTTACTAAGACCTTGACCTATTAGCATATTCATTGGTTGTAACTCAAGGTCAAAATCCTAGAGAATAGTCATTCACTTTCTCATTCATTCAGCCATCTCATTTTGGATTAACATAGATTTTATTGTTGGTTCAAGCACCACTACAGACACCTTACTATGGAGAATATAGTGCCTAAACTTATTGACTACCTTGATCAAGGAAAATTCTTTCTTATCAATAGTTGAATATGTCATTTTAGCAATGTGGAGTGGATAAGTCATGAATAATATTGGTTTCTCATCTCTGGATTCTTCCTTCTTCATTAACACAACTAAACTAGAGTGTTTTAAGGTGAATGAGTATATGCATAAGGATTTCATATAAGCAAGACTAATAACACTGGTATGTCTACCTTTGCTTTCTTTACTTGTACAAAATTCACTTGTGGTTTCACTATCCATTTAATAGTGGAATCCTTCTTTAACATGTTTATCAATGGTCAAACTATCTCTTCAAAGCCTTAGATGAACTTCCTAATGAAGTTGATCTATAAAAAAATGACTTTAGTTCTTTTTTGTTTCTAGTTAATCATAATTTCAATATTGATTCTACCCTCTCAAGATATATAGATGTTCCCTTTTTTGAGATGACATGGCCAAGTAGCTTTCTCTTTGATACCCTAAAAAAGTATTTCTTTAGGTTTAAATAAATTCTATGATCTTTATATCTATGTAGAACTACCCTCAATTATCTCACATAGTATTTTATATTCTTAGAGAAGATAGTTAAATCATCCATGTATATCATGATGAATTTATTAATAATATCCTTGAATGAATGTTTATGGCATACTAAAAGGTGGAACCCACATTGATCAGGATGAATGACATCCTCTTATACATAAATATTACCCACTTAGTTTTAAATGATGTCTTAATATGATATTAGTATTTGACCACTAATTAGTCATATCCTGAGTACCTATCTAAGAATGACATCATCTATGTGCCATTCACCATTTGCATAACGTCATCTAGTGAAGGTAGTAGGTAATTATCCTTTTTTGAGGCCTTATTCAAGTTGTGAAAGTTAACACACAATCTTATCTCTCTACTTTTCTTCCTAATAAAAACCAAATTAGCCACCCACATGGGGTGTCAAACATAAAAAACTATCCTTACTTGGAGAAATTTCACCATTTTAAATATTAGTGGTTGTAATAGGGGATTGACTAGTCTCTACCTTTATCAGAATGGTTTGACCCCCAACTTGAAAGGAATGGTATACCTAAGAATATATGTATTAAACACTTTTAGTCCTCATAACTCCATGCAAAAACAAACTTGAAATCCTTTAATACCCAAACAAACCCTTATTTTTCCTCTTTAGTGCATGTCATGCCTAAAAGCACATTCTTTAACTCATTGACGTTATGGAGGTTGCAATGCTAGTGAAACATACCTTTGATGGGGCTGATTTTTTATTTCGCACCCTAGTAATCCATGTTGAATATAAATTACAATGTAATCATACCCTTATATATACTATTTTTCTTGAATTTAATGACCCCTTCTCCATCCAATTCAAATTATTCCTTGTTATCGTCATCTATGATGTGTGATATAAACACATCAGTGTTGGTGATTAAATCAATGATGTGTTGATCATCATTTAAGACTTGGAATTTATACACATTATCAATAATAAGAGTGTATACTAACTCCATAAATAACCTTATTAACCTATAGGTAGCTATAGGCTCAATATTACTAGCATATGTAACTAATACATCCATTGTGTAATCATTTCTATGAGGTAGAGTTTGAATATTGAATGCATCAAAATCCTCTATTAAGTTAGACACTCAGATATGGTACTTAGAAAAATAATTATCATTGTAAGCATATTTAATTCTCACTTGTTTAACCACCAATTTAGAATCACTAAACACTTTGAGGTTATTAACTTTCTTCTTTAGTTTAAACAAGAGACTATGAACCAATGTATTGTACTCAGCTACATTATTCATGTATTTTAATTACAGCCAAAAATTAGTCAAGTATGATTTACCTTTTGGATTGATAAGTTATATACCACCACCACATCTATTCATGGATTTATAACCATCAAATTTCACTATCCATAGATGGTTTTCAGTTGTATACTTCAGATTCTAATAAGTTGGTGTTATTGTAACATTAATTTCTTCTTTAATTTTCTTAATGTTATGTAGAGACTCATATTAGTTTTCATTTGAAAAGGATCTTCTGGCCATGTCCTTAGTGGGTGAAGTGAGTACAAGGCTATCCATAATTGTCATTTTCTCACCAAAGAGATCATAAATCTTTAACTTCACTTGGACAACTCTCACTAAGCTTGCTAAGTTCTAATTCATCCATACTGAACATTGACAATAGTTGATTTAATCCTTATGTCTCACTAAGATAAAGTGGTTTCAATTATTTAAATGTCATGGAGGTAGTAGGAAATAAATTGATTTTAGGTGCACAAAGGAAATCATCCTCATCAAGATGATTTAGTTCCTTAGTTTCTGGACTCTCTTGTATGGAAATCATGTTAATGAAGAACTTCTTGTAGGCTTATACTTATTTTTCAAATTCAAACATCCCAAGCTTATATTTTTTGAACAAAATTTCTTTTATTTTGTTTTATTATTTTATCATGTGAGTCATCTTAGGCTCATATTCAATCCTAATTTGATTAGGTAGACTTTTCCATGGGAGCCACATATGGGAGAAGTTAGTTACCATGTTACTTTTTATCATTTTATAATAATCCCTACTCAAGATCATACCTCAATAATTATTTATATCCACTATCTAAATATTAATGAGCTACTATACCCTTATCTTGGAGACTAGGTTCATATGGATGTGAATTAACTCTCCAACTACCATGACTTTTGATTTAACCAAATGAACCACTTTCCTATTTGATTTTGATATGTGTTAGACCCAATTATTTGTAGATGGTAAATGGCATCACATTTCTAGAATAACCTGAATCCACTAAAAAATTATGCAAGTTATTGCCAAATATATGTATCATTAGTAAGAAAGGAGGCATTTCAATTTTCTCCTTGTATAAGGTAATGTTGACATAAAGTATCCTATTCATTTCTTTTCCTTTAGGAGTGGATATTTTTTTTATCAACATGTATTTATTATTTACAACTTGGAGTAATTAAAACAACAAGACATTGGCATTAGTCTTATTTAGGTCATCCATAGTATTATATATGTATTTACCTAGTTATATTGGTTTGTCACCTTATATAGTTCGGGAGTTTTTCTTGTGTTAATATGATGTGCTAGGTCTTGTAAGTGGAGGCATATTGTTACTCTAGTTTTTATTAGGGGGAACTTGAATTTTTTTTTGAGAAGTAGAGGGAGTCAAAGGCATTTGAAATTGACTCCTCAATTGGGATTTTTTTTCCATGTTGAAATTGCTTAAAAGAGAGGACCTCATCTAGTTATCCTCTAGATCATTGTCACTTTCAAATAGAAACTCATAAGTCTATAATAAAATATTTATTATTGGATTTCTTCCACCTTGGTTAGAGTTATTTTTAGGAGCGGGGACTAGTTCTAAGTTATCCATATCCTTTTGGAAAATGTTTGAGGCATAGATGAATTATGCATAATAAATATCATCATGGTCCATTGTATTGTGTATCCTACACTAGGTGGGTAGTCCTAAATTAGTTAATTTTAAATAATTGGAAATGTTTTTTTTGTTATTCTAGTTATTGTTATCCAGTGGGCTAGGTACACCTCCATTATTTGGTCTCATATTCCACTATCTATTAGTTGTTTGGATGTTAACACTTCTATTTGGTGGTAGGTTATTTGTGTTTTGATGGGTTTTTTGATGCGCTTATCTTTGCATCATATCAATAATTAACATCTTAACCATATACTACAAACTAACTACTTTTGGGTTGGCACCAATATTTTTTGGATTTCTTGATTGCAGTTGTTGATTAATGATAAGCTCATTAAAATTTAGAAATATTGAGGAAATGAGATTTCCCTAGTTAGAATTTTTGTTAACAAGTGTTTATTTGTTTAAAATGGAAGGGAAAACATGTTTATTACTAGTGGAATCATCATAAACACTAGTGTTTGGTAGGGAATTAATGTTGTTATTTTTTATGGGAATAAGTTACTAGTTGTTAGATTAAGTCAAAACGTGATTAGGGGGTCTATAAGGTAGCCCAATAGGCATGTAATATATGGGCATTAGATTGTAGACTAGGTTTGAACTTATGTATAAAATACTCAACATTGGATTCATCAATAGTGTACCATCTTGAAGAACATGATTGATCATTGGTATCTGATTATAAGAACCTGGCTAACTTAGTGATGGAAAAGAACCCATTGTGTAATCCTATGGAACCATATATTATTCAATATTTATAGCCTCAATGTATGCCAAGGAAAATTATAAGAGTGGTACCAGGGTTCTTCTAAGGAAAATGGATTTCATTGAGTTTATATCTATTATGTATGTTTGAATTGTAATAGTTTCCATTTAAGTATAAGGTTATTTAATATTTTGATAAAGATTTTAGAAATGTGTGTTCAAGATACTCATAGGCTCATTTGGCTCTCTATAAGAAACCACAAAGTGATGATATGGGACATTTGGATCAATAGGTAGCCTAAAATGATTGATAAAGATGATTCCAAAAAGATATGGACCCATTTGGCAATCCCAAGTACCAAGCATAAGTGACCTCTCCCAAGGAGTAAGGGAAGAGGTAATAAGCAATGTCCTCATGCTACTCTTATGTTTGAATAAAAGCATTATTAAATTCCTAAATGTACTCTTCAACTGATTGAATCCCTTTAGGTGTGGATTTAATAATTTATAAGGATTATTTGGTAAATCATGCATAAGCCCTAGGATATTTAGAGGGAATCTAACTCTACCAATCCAAGCAATATTAGCCTCCATTGGTGGGTTTTGAGGAGCATCAAATGGGTTAAAAAATTGTGTTATAGAATTATGTGATCTAATAGCTGAGTGAACTTGTCTATTTCTTGGTTTCCCCTTATTTTCTCTTAGTTTACAACATTTACTAAGCTCAAGGAAATAAAAATCAGCCCCAACAGATTTTGAAATCATTTATATTCTTGTTGTTTCCATCTTAGTTTGGGGTACGCATGAGCAAGGGCAATGCTCACAAATGTTCAAGTTTATAATTTTTCACTAAGTTTTTAGTTTCACACTTTTGGATAGTTTTATGCCCTTTTTTTAGGGATAATTTTGTTGACATACACTTTGACATGCCACCAATATTATAGGTTGATATCATAACTTGCCTCTCTTGAAAATATATCCCAAGGAATCTCCCTACGTTTTTTGTCTACCGAGTCATGACACATTGATATTTGCTGATTTGGAAGTTGTTAGGGTTCCAAAAAAGGGATCTGTGCTGATGTGAAACTTTATTTTAATGGTTTTAAAGGTACTTGAACAATGTAAAATATTTATGTTTTATGTTTTCATTTGAATGCTATTTTCATTCATGTTTAAGAAACAATATTATGTGTCATCAATCATTTTTATGAGTTTCCATTTAGGAGATGAAAGAAAATAAATAAACATTTATTTAGTAAATCCTAGTTATAAAAATTAGCTTATGTAAGGTTTTGATAATGCACATGTTTATGGCTGATTTTGAATACACTCATTCCATTTTTAATCTTTCAATAGTAATTTAACATAATGGTAAAAAATAGATTGATATTCAATCACATGCAAATTACTATTGAACCCTATATCTAACAACCAATAAAAAACATAACAAGAGATAGGGAAAAGAGAGAAATAAAACAATTGCAAAAATGCTAGTAAATTTAGAATTATGAATGAATGAGCTCCACAAACAAGTTATTGGAATATTAAACATGTGCAAAATAAAATCCATAGCTAGTGTAATCTTCTAGGAGAAGAAGAGAAGGGGAAAATAAAAACCACACCCACCGAATACATGTGTAGATTGAAGCAAACAATTCCCAAATCTTCATTCAATTTGTAATCCATCATTTTACAATCATAATTAAAATCCATTATATTAATTCTCCCAAAAAGAATTTAGCATAATATTAGGGGAAGAGTTGAGGGAGAGAAAAACAAAAACAATGCTTAAAAATTAAAAGATTGATTGGCTCTAAGTGTTTTGAAGTGATAAAAAGCCAACCCTTTGACAATGGGAGGCACTGAATATATAATATATGGATAAATACATGGGGAAATTTTCCCTCCAAAACCATTCCCAAATACCATGAATGCTCCTATCTACCTCCTCTATTACAAAATCCAACTACTTTCACTATTCACAAACAAAAAGAAGGCAAAACAAGTAAAATGTTGTAATTAAAATCTTAGAATAGTGTTTTATACCATTCAAATGAAAAATAATCTCAAACTAAACATATTAGGACAAAACTAAGACCACTGTTACATCTAGGTAGGAACCATATTTAATATTAATTGGTTTTAAAAATTGACTCTTAGAACTCAAGAAATCATGGAAAAACTATCGAAAGTTCAAAAACATGTTCACAAGACCAATTTGAGTTTTTAGACTCGATAGGGTTTTAATTTATCATTATGAACCAAATATATCTAATCTCAAGTAAAATATTAATTTTATTATTAAAATTAAAATTAATAAAATTTAATGTATTAATTAGTTATAGTTAGAAAATTTTAAAAGATTTTAATTAAATTATGTTAATATTTGAATTTAATTAATTAAAATAAAATTTATTAAAACTAAATAATAATATAAATATAAACTAATATCTATTAAAATAAATAGAGTATAATTAAAAAACATAAAACTACATGGATGGAGGACACATGTCCACCCCCCTAGTCACCTAACTACCCAAAGCCCATGCTTAAACCTCCTAGTCATAATCTCCTGTTTTTATCCCAAATAAGATTATTCTATATTTGATATTCCCTTTGAAATTAAAATTTTAATATTAAATGGGGTTTCAAATCCCAATTTGCATTATTTTAATAAAACTTTAGCTAGCATTTAACATGTAATTTCTTGATCGGGATAATGTTTGGTGGGTGGGGAAATGAGGGTCTCAAAGCCTGTATGGGAAGGGTGGTCCCAACCTATTTAGGGATTTTACCTCAACTAAAACTATTATTTAAAATAGAAGTAGGGTTGGGGAGGTCTCAACTTAGTTTTGGAGTCCCACATTGATTATAGCATGACAATTTAACATTGAAGTCTCACAAGAATTTCAATGGTCAAAACTTGATTAAAATAGTGAAAGACCCAATCGGGGTCATAGACTTTGAATAGAAATTGAAATCACTAAAGTCCATACCTAGACCTAATCTAGTTTTGAAACCTTGATTAGGTCTAGGACTTAAAAAAAAATTTAAATTAGCTAATTTATCATGTGAAAATTTGAAATCAATTGGGATTACTGCAATGAACCCTTGAGACTTAGATATTTTGAATTTAAGATAATTTTATCTCGAAAGACACAACTAGGAATATATATACAAATTTGAGATTAGGAAGACCCAACTAGGGATCAAGATGATGCTTTTAGCTGAATGAGTGATATTTTGCCTAACATAATGAGATTTTTCATGTTTAAAATAAAATCCCAAAAGGCACTTCTAGGAGTCAGGCAAAACACAAAAATTGCTTGAAATAGTCCAATGAACATGATGGAGTTATTTTTGGAGTCTAAAATGGAAAAAAACTTGAGATGACTCCCAAAGTGAGCTGAAAGAGCCCATGAAATAGGGAACACTAGTTTGGGAAACCCTTCAAGTGGGATAAATGGCTTGAAACTACATTTTCATTCAAAGAGTAAAATATGAAACTTATCCAAACAAATGAGATGGAGAGGATGGGGTAGGTTTTAGAGTCCCAATGGTCATAACATATGAAGTGAATCCTTGAATTAGCTATAGGGAGTTGAGAGAGTAATCAATATAGGTAGCCAGGCTGAGAGAAGTGCAACAAAACTCTTTTTCAGGATCAAGTGTTATATATGAAACTTTACCATTTGATATTGGTAATCATAGTGGGATATGTTTCATGAGCCTAAAGGGCATGGAAATTTAGATGACCCATGGAGAAGGATAAGATATTTGAGAGACCCTGGGCTCAAATTCAAATTTAGAGGTCATAACTCCACTTTTATGCTAAGTGCAAAATTCAACGTTGACCTGCATAGATGTGGTGTTTCCAATGATGGTGGTTTTGAGTCTTAGTTTGACACAAAATTTGAGATGGACCACCAAGGCATGTTGCATCACTAAGACCAATAAACTGTGAGCATATGTGAGAGTAGAGAAAAATTCTAAAAAATAAGTTCAATGATTCTTAGAAGAATTAGGGTATGTTGTGTAAGAAACAACAATGTGATAAAAGTAAATTTAGGTATCAATATGCCTTAAATCAAGTCACTTTATCTATATAACTCAATTTAGCATCCTATTCTTTCATAGATTCATGAAATTTGACCACCTCTCCCCATACTAGTTGATATTGTGATCTCACTACCCTAATAGAGAATAAGATATGGTATAGAGTCATAGTAGTGTTTGTTACATTGTCAATTATATCTTTGGAGGCCTCAATTACATTATATTATTTTATCCTCTTTTTGGCTATTGTACTCTCATGACCATTTATTTGATCACTCCCCTAGTTTCATAAACCATCATGATGGGGTCTTATTCATACTCATATGTATGTTTATGATTCATTTTACTTTTATTTGTTAATGAAAATAATTCCTCATGTTTTTCCAATTCGAATAGCTTACCCTCAACCATAATTTTATTCTTCCTCACTATTTTTAATGTATTATTAACTTTGTCAAACTACATGGTAACTTTTATTTATTCAATGAAAATTAAATATTTCCTTGTTGATTCCTCTTCTTCCAATTTTTTTATCCATGTAGGGAGAACACTTAGAGTTTATTCAATAGCTTGGGATGGAGATGAGTAATTATATAATTAAGGTTTCTCAAAGGGTTTCATTAATACTGAATTTGGAATGTTAACCATGGAAGATGGGGTGGAGGATGAATGAGGTTTTAAAAGGAGGAAAATTGTTTATCCAAGTTGTATAATTTATTTATAGATAATTAATTATTATATATTTGGTTAGGTATAGGGTCTTACGAATAAAAAATATTAGGGATTATATTTGGGTGACCTATGTATTGGGGATCCAAAAATAAGTGGAAGGTCTTTTTTGAATTTACAAGGTAGAAAATATATATTTGGATACTAAATCCTCAAAATGTACCCTAGTTATTTTAGTATCTTGATTAGTAGTGGAAGGAAGCAAATGAATCAATCAGGCTTGGGTTAAAGTTTTCAAAAAAATTGTAATGGAAGCATGATAAATTCCTATGTTGTAAATTTCACTAGGAATATAATGAATCAAATAATGTGAAACATGAGATCTTTCATGTCTTAGAGTACTATCAGAAGGAGCACTTGTTTTAAGATATGTTGTAGTAGGAGTGACTAAAGTATGAATTTCCATTGATTTTGTAGTTGGTAAAGCAGTTATATCATAACCACTAGTGTCAATTATTTTAGAAACAAATGTATTTTTAGGGGATTATTATTTATGACTATCTTCCCTAGTAGATTCCTAAGTAATATGAAACCTCATACTAACTAAGTTCACTATTTTTAGCTCTTCAACTTCTCAAGAAGGAAACGTATGTCTAGGAGTATTACACTTAGGGTGTCATTTCATTAAATCCTCTCTAATAGTATCCAACCTATTTTTTTCTACTAATTCATCCTCTTCCTTGGGTTCTTTAATCTCAATATGCAAAGGACCTAATGGCACACCTACATAATTTGGTTGTATTTCCTCTAGTAATGTGATATTTGGAGCTTATAAAGTGGCTAGAAGATTCCTTAATTTACTCTTATATGTAAAAATTATAAGAGTATCAATAGTAATTGTGTTATGTGGATAATCAAGAGGAGTGCTTACTTGAGGTACTTTTGATGGTTAGGAGTTTGAGGATTATGAGGTAGGATCAGTGGGTCTCCTAAGAATCAAAGGTGTCCCCATATTTAGTGAGATGGATGGAGGAATGGAACTTGGTGGTCTTGTGAGACCTATGAATATTTTATACCTTATTTTTTGATATATTTATAAGGTCTAATTTTCAAGACAGTGTTTTTTGTCTTCAAAACCCTAGGAGGATTGTTCATAGGCTAAGAACTATAAATAAATGATAATTTGATTTTTGAGAATTATTTTTTAATATTTTAAATTATAAAAAATTTCCCCCAAAATAATCCTTCTTTTTAATTTAATTAGAAATCTTTATCAATCAAAATCCTCAATGAAATTGTTTTTTTGGGTTGTTATATCACTTTTCTAGGCTACACATAGGCAATGATAAAATAATCACTAGAAATTTGAGTTTAAAGATTGTTTTTTTATTATTTTTGGTTTATAAGTATTCTTGACACATATATAATAATATTATAGTCAATTTTTAATTTTTAACAATCTTAAAACGTGATAAAAACAAACTTTTCTTGAATGTAAAAGACCTTTTTCTTGACTATATAATCCTATGGTTGTTCTCAATCTTGTAATATGAATGAATGTTATTCAAAAAATAGTAATGATTGAAAAGAAATAAATTAATCACTTACACATACCATGGTATTTTATTTTCAATAATATATTCAAATGAAGTAATTATTTTATTATTTGATGCAAACTTGTTACATAGTCCTTTATAGATATATTTTCCTAAACTTTTCTTCTTCTTTAAAATCTTGTCAAATATTGGAGTATTGGCATTTTTTCCTTGTTTTCTTATTTTTCCTATCTTATCCATACACTCCTAAAATTTCTTATTTACCTAACCAAATTATTAACGTAACTTAATACTTAACCCTTAAGTGCATTTTACACGGTCAATTATAAATTAAGACCTTATAACTATTATATATAATACCTTATTTGACCCCTCAATGAAGTGCTATGACCTTTGGTTACATTAGAATATTATAAATACCTGTCAAACATCCTTTACAAATTCAAATTTTCAAATAGGTAGTTTTGGTAGGAAAATGGAAAACAAGATAAAATGAATAAATTTTAGAATTCTAGTGAATTGCAATTCTCTTAAATGACTAAAAAATACCTCCTAACCCTACTCAAAACCAAAACTAAAATAAAAACAACAAAAATTAGTCTTCTAATCCTATGTTCATGCATGAAACACCCTGAGTTTAAAAGTATTCATGAGATCCTACTCATGAGGTCTTTAATGATGATCCAAATCATCCTTTACCATCCTATAAGATTGTTCTATGTCAATTTTTTTCTTCTCAAAGCCTTATCCAACAACTTTTAGCTTTTCTTATTCCTTAATTGGCTACAATTGATCCTTCACTTGCATATATCCTTGAGATCCAACTTGTTCCCATGCTATATTACACTCTCTTGTATCAAAGCTAAACTAAAAACCATACACATTGGTTGAAAAATCAACAAAAAATAGTTATTAGATCATGAATTCCATATAAATCACTTAGTCATCTTCTTCCCTCATCCTCTAATACCAATGAACATGTTGGACCAACCCATACTTACTCCTTATCTTCACTATCATATCCATGGATAGAAATATACAATGCATAAAAATGTTATGGAAAAAAAGGTTTCCCTCATTAACCTCATAAAGTATCTCATCATGCACCAAAGGCATGTTTTCTAGCCATTCTCCAATGCTAACATGTTTATCATGTTTTGCACTCTCACAATGAGATCTTAAAAGATTCATATCAACCACCTCTAAGGATGTTTCCTTCTCAATCACACCTTTGATTTTAGCTTATTTGCATAGATAAACCTTATCAATTATATCCTTGTGTGAAATTATGTTTATAACCTATACATCCAATTCTTCCACCATGAAAACATGAAACTCTACTTAGATTCGCTCTTCCTCTATCTACAACTCTATATGGATGCCATGTTGTTTCTAAAATTTTATCACATATATATTTTCCTTCATGAGAAGTCATTACTCTATGGGATAATCATATATTTCTTGCTCCTTGTTATTTTTAAATTCAGCTTTGGGTTATTCACAACCAACATCTTCTTTATTTATCAGTCGCAACAACTCTTTTCCACTTAATACCATCACTTTATTATTTATTTCAACTACTTAATTTTGATATTTAAATGGTGTGAATGTATTTTTATTACCATATTTATCCAATGTTTAGGTGTTATTATTTCTATCAAGTATAATCTTCTTATCAAACTGCCAAGGTCTACCCAATAACACATGGAAAACATCTATAAACATAATGTATTAAAATACCTTTTATTTTTATAACTACCAATATAGAAATAAACCTTACATTTCTCATTTACTAGAACTTGATGCCCTTTTTTAATCCAATATGCCTTGTATGGTGTAGGATGTATCAATCTCATATATTATTTTTTTCAACCATTTTTGAAAAAACCAAGTTATCTATGCTAAAACTATTGATTATAATCATTCAAGACTTACCTTTTGATTGCATTTAGTCCTAAATAATGTATTATTTTGGGTTGGTTCCTTCACTTAACTGTTTGGATTTATAAATACTTTGTTCAAAAATAAGGACTCTTATATTTCAGGTTCTTCCACATGTGATAGTGATCCCACACTTTCTTATTCAAATTGAACAACTTGATTCTTACCTTCAGTTATTTTATAACTTATTTATAAATTATTATGACATTAATATGTCCTATGGCCAACATACCTATTATATTTAAAATTTTTACCCCAAAATCCTTCTCCTCTTCTTCTTGTATATGTCCTTCTTCATCTATATGAATAGTCTCCTCTTATACTATTGACTTGACCTTGAAAGATGCTTCTTGATTAGGATCCTACAACTTGATTCTACCACCTTGTTGTCCTTTATCTCTAAACTTCTTACTTCCTCCTCTAGATTACTTACTTTATATTCTATACAAATTATCTTCTACTTTGAGAGAAAATTGATAATCCTATTCCATTGATTTTGCTAATAAAAAAATAATCTCATCCTTAATATTGAACTTCAAACCATTGATATACCTTTTTATTTCCTAAACATCTTCTACATGATCAACTTTGATTGTAAGCTTGTACAATTATCTATTGTAGTCATTTACACTCATGTATTTCTACTTCAAGTTTTGGAATTTCTTGAATAAGTTTGTTTGATACTCTATAGGCATAAATTTTTATTTTATTTTTCTACCATTTGATCTCATGACTTAATATTATTTTAACCTCTTTTCTTTCTTTCCTCTTGGACACAATCCCACCAAAGAGATGCATATCCCTTCAACCATGTAAAATCAAACTTGACTTTATTATATTCAAATATTTCTTCAAAATCAAATAATTTTTCTATTGCAGTTATCCAATCCACAAATTATTCAACATTGAGACTTCCTCCATATATTAGAACCACCAAATTGGGTTTAGAACCTATTCCTATGACTAATTTAAAGAGTCTTTCTTCCATTCTCTCTTCCTCTTACTTTTATCCTATTATTTTGGTTATTCCTTTCATTCACTCACATCACCTATTAAAACACCTCTTATTTTAATTATTTTTATTTCCTCTAAACATTCTTGTAGTTTTCTCATCTTTTCCAATAACATGTCCCTTGGTTGTCTTATTGGACCTCCTATAACACCACTTTTGGTTGCACATCTATGTTTTGTTTTTTAGTTATTACAACTTTATTTTTCACATCATTCTATTCAATATTATAAATTAAATATTTCTCCTTACATCACTTCTAAATTACCACAAAAACCATGATTTAATACCAAAAATGATGGAGGGACAAGAAATATCAAGCTTACAACTTGATTAAGAGATATATTAGGCCTACAAGCCTTATTAACATTAAATATTAACTAAACAAGCGTGTTTATACTAAAAATATGTCCTCTATATTAATTTCATGTTGTAATACACACCATTTTGCGTTAAAACTCTCATTCGACTTGAAAATGCATGAAAATATTAAACATTATTTTCTAGGTTTTATTTTTAGGCATGCAGACTAAGAAATTGAGATAACAATCCCTAAAGATACAAAATAACTATAAAAATAATTTCAAAACTTATAATACATCCTCATATACCTTTATATATGGTTTCATTAATTTGTACGTGTTAGTTTTCAAGAAATAGTGATTTTTGTCTTCAAAACCTTAGCAAGCCTGCACATAGGCTAAGAGTCGTAAATAAAGGATAATTTTATTTTTGAGAATTTTTTTGAATATTTTAAATTTTAATTTTTTTAAAAATAATCCTATTTATTTAAAATTAAATTATCCACCTTGCTCAATCACAAAACATAATTAAAACACTATTTTCTTGGTTGTTATATCACTTTTCTAGACTCCAGGTAGGGAATGATCTAATAATCACTAGAAATTTGATTTTTAAGATTGTTTTTTGATTTTTTTTTTTGTTTTGTAAAGAATATTCACACCTATATCCTGATATTCAACTCAATTTTTCATGTTAAACAATCTTAAAACATGATAACAAAATATTTTTCTTGACTATAAAAGACCTTTTTCTTGATTATGGAAACCTGTAGTTATTCTCGACTTTGTAATATGAATGAAAGTTATATATATATATATATATATATATATATATATATATATATATAATTAAAAAAATAATAAATTAAAAAAAAAATTATATTTTATTTTGAATAATAAATTTAAATTAAGCAATTATTTTCTTGTTTGATGTAAACTTGTTACATAGTCCTATTACAGACTTATTTTCCCAAACTTTTCTTATTTTCTTTAGAATTTTATAAAATATTGTAGTCTTGGAATATTTCAATTTTTTTTCAGATTTCTCATATATTCTCCATGTACTCCTAAAATTTATTCACGCTCTCCTCATTATCCCTTCACTCTAATCTTCCAAACTTTCTCAAACTACCTAACCAACTTATTAACCTAACTTAAGACTTAAGACCTATGTGAGTTTTAGATGGTAAATTATAAATTTAGACCTTAAAAATATTTTATACATACATACATATATATATATATATATATATATATATATATATATATATATATATATATATATATATATATATATATATATATATATATATATAATTTTACCCATAAATGAAGGACCATGACCTTTGGTTTCAATATGAGATGATAAATGCCCTTCAAACTTCCTTTACAAATTTAAATTTTCAAATAGGCAATTTTGGTGGGAAAATGGAAAACAAGCTAAAAGAAATAAATTATGGAATGATAGTGGTTTTAAAACCTCATAACCATACTAAAATACAAAAAATAAAATAAAAAATTCAGTATTCTATGCATATTCTCCTACATCACTCATCCTTATCTATTTCCTTAGCATCCTTCAAAGTAATAGTAGGATCATGATGTATTCTCAAGATAACTTTCATGGGCATGTTTATTGAATTCATTATTTTGTATACCTTTTTTTTCATCATTTTCATTAAAAAATATTAGATAATTTATGTATGTATGATGCCCATACCTATCCCTAGTCTTATTTCTATACTTGTTAAGATCTTTGGAAATTACCTATCATGGAGCCTAGTGTCTAATTTTAGTCTTGATCAGGTTGAGTTGATTTATTTTCTTGTCTTTTTTATGAATATGTTCCCACTATTTATCTTTTATCGTACCTATACTAATGTTTTTTTTAAAATAACCCCTAGCATATCTGATTTTAAATTTTGGTCCACACTATTGGGTAGTTGGACAACTATTTATTGTTCAGCTAGATTTTCTTAGACATAATGAGGAAATAGAAATGGGGATTCAAATTTAACTTCAATTATAGTCACTATATGGTCATGATATATCCAATAAATTATCATATTCTCAACTGACATTTTAATCTAGTCTAACAACCTAGGCATATGCATCCCATTTACATCCCTATATAGTATGAGATAGAAGATGTTTTCTATCCTTTGAATCTAATTTTAGAATCTATATATTCGAAAGATGCTATTATCATCAAAAAATATTTTATTTGGATATTATAATTAAATCACCCATGGTTCTTCCCTAGGAGTGACAGTAATTGTTACCACATCTATTAGATATGACACCATATAAAAGTGTTCATTTAGCTTATTATCTATTGTGCTTATTTGGTGTTTAAGATTAAAGTAATAATATTTATTAGATAAGGCATTATTTTTGTGTCAATAATAATTTCCATAATATGGATCTAATTTTCCTTGACATAAATGATATTAGGAAAAACATATAACCTATTCAATAAGTCTATGATAATTTGAATTCTAAACCTAAATCTAATAGTTGGAGTACTATTGATTTGAGTTGATAATAAATATTTATCTAGGTTTATGACCCATTTCCTCAATGTATCCTTGGCATGCTTATCAGCTAACAAAGCATATAAAACTAATTGATTCTAGGTCAAATCAGGTGTTGAAAGTCAATAATATTTTTTGAAAGCCTTTCAGACATGTATGTTATAGGCATAGGGTTGTAGAAATTGTGAATTATGTTCTAAAGAAGTTTCTAGCCAGAAATAATTTCAAAATGGAATGTATACATGGTAATACCTATGGTTTGGTCATTTCATTATATAGTCCTACTATATTGATCACCAATAGGGCATCCATATGTTATTAAACCTATAGATACAACTATTTATCTACCCCATATAGATATACTTCATATACCTATATCCATAACATTATATAATTTTAAAGTTTATGGTAGAGTATGTTTGAATCAAATAAAAAGATTGTATATTAGGATGTACCACCAATACTAAATAGGGATAGAGTAGGATTGCCTTTTTAAGTTTTCATTTTAGTTCTTCTTAAGAATTATATGAAGTCAAAAAAGCCTAGGCCTTTTGTCATGAGAGATATATGATAGTGGTTTGCATAGATAATAAGTATTAAATGTGTTTTTATCTTGTGTTTTGTGACCAAGTATGTATTTGATTTAATTTGGCTCAAACATTCATTACCCAAATCCTCCATTCATGGGAATCAATTATAGCCAATGAATTCACTACCTATGTATTGTATTTTGAATTTGATTTTCATTATGTTAGCTTTCATGGGGTTTTTTTCCACTTGGATATTTTTCATTACCTTTTACTACTTAATCACCTTAATGATTTATTTATTTTTACAAGTGTCATTATATCATGAAATCAAGATGTATATTTCCTTACTTGCATTAGCTTATTTGGAAGATGACATGTGGCTTCTTATCACTACATTTATTGGATTTCATCTATATTTATTTGGTTATTGATTGTAATTCAATGAAATATGGTAATGTGGCATGATATCATGTGTCCACTTAATAAATTGGATTCATGGTCTATGAAACTGTATGCTAGGTATTTATTAGTGAGATGTAAACAAGTGGATGGATCTCACTTGTTTATTGGTCATTGGGATTCATAAATTGTTTCATTGTGTATAGGTCATAGATGAGTAGGATAAATAAATGTGGATTATTCTCACTTTTTCAAATGCTTAGGTAGCTCTATATTATGTGCCTATGAGTCACATGATGACACATGGATGGCTCTCACTTATCTAGATGATCACCAATATATCTACTATATACCTATACCTATGAGTTGTAAATGAGTAAAATAATTAAATGTGGATGAATCTCACTTATCCATATCATTTTTAAATGTGAATTATTTAGTTCTCAGGTAAGTGGGATGATTACATGTGGATAATACTCTCTAATCTAATCACTCAGAAGCTCTTTAATTTAGGTATCTAATATGCATCGAGTGAGTGATTAGGATTGAGATGTGTGGAATGATCCCATTAATACAAATAGTTTGGAAGTTATGTACCTTAATATTTTTTTGCATAATCCATGAACAAGTAGGATGATGACATATGGATGATGTTCACTTGATTAGCTGCTCAAATTAATAAAAAATTTAGAACATTTTTCTATATAGGTTGTGGATGGATGGGATTGAGACACGTGGATTATTCTCACTTACTTGACTAATAATATCCATATAAATTTTAATATTTATTCATGAGTAAGATACATAGATATGCATGGCATGATCTCACTTACTTGACTATATAAATACTTATAATGATTTTAGACCCTTTAGTTTTATGATTTCTAATGTGTAAAATAGACATGTGTACAAAAGTAATGTCAACCTATAAAATTAAGGTAGCCTTTAAAATACAAAACAAACTTTGAAAACCACCTAGATAGCTCAGTTAATCTAAAATAAAGTCAAAACCTAATAAATAGATTTGAAAGCAAAATATACATAAGAATAATTTAGTAAACATGTTAGTTTTAACTTAAACCTAGGTAATAACTCATAGCTTGGATATGAACTTCATTTTTTGAAGATAAGACATGAACATGAAATTTTTAGGCCAAAACGGGTCCTAATTTGAAAATTTGAAAATGGGGGGTGTTGGCCCCAATAAAAATAATCATCATTAGCCATAGGAGTATCCAAATATACAATTTTCCTGTCATATGTGTAACCATGAGGCACCAAACCTAATTATGTAACTTATTAATTTGATTTATCTTTCTTTCAATAATTTGGTCAAGCTACTAAAATATTATTTATTTTGTTACTCTTTCAAATTAATGTCTTAGTGATGAATGTATATCTTGTTCACATGGTCATTTTGGGTCATTTGATCTTTCTTATGTCTTGTCTTCCCTATTTATTGCACCCCTAGTGGTCGTAAGTCATCCCCTCCTATTCACAAGGGCCCTAACCCTATTATGCTCAATGTTTTCTCTATTGTAGGATGTTAAGACAATATCATGCTTATCTAGATAGTAACACCATTGGTGGTAGTTTCCAATAGTCATTTTCTTCCACTTTTTGGTTGTTAACCCTCCTTTGATCCTTTTTATGTTATTACCCATGTTTTGTGTCTTGTCAGCTAGTGAACAAGGTCTTACATTCAAATAAAAGTTAATTATATATAAATATCCTCACAAAGAATATTACATTTAACACTTCATATTTTGGCACATATTTACATAAAATCAATCAATAGTATAGCTCAACACATTACACATTACTCAATTATCACATCTAGACTTGCATGCTTGATAAAATAAGGGCCTAAGTGAAAGTCATTCTAGAATACCATGTAAATTGCTTATGCATGTTTCCTAAGGTATAAATACATGTGATCTAAGACCAATAGAATTGGGTTTAATGTAGGCAATAGGTAGGACAATAGGGGTTATGGTATGTATGATCATAATATCTCATGACCTAAATTTTCCCTTTATTTTTCATTTGATTTGGTTGTTGTTGTTTCATGTTTGAAGGTGTTCATTAGGGTTTTGAAATAGATCAGGAAAAATACTGGCATAGATAAACTTTTAAAATTCATAGAATCACCTAAAGATCCTCTAATATCTCCTGTAACATCTCTAAAATTTTTAGGAAGCTCTTCTAAGAAGGATGTTAGCTTCATAGTTAGACACTAGTACCACATTACACTACTATCCTCATAATTTAATTACTATTTTAAGCCTTTTCACAAATATAGTCACATAACAAAAGATGTCTGGCTAATCTCCAAGTCTATTATAGCCTCATGATTCACAAAAACCCTTATTTTTCTCCATATAAGTGCACTTTCTCATTGTCTTTACTAGTTTGGGAAGAACTTGTCAAATTAATTATTTCCTATGTTTATTTCAAGTTATTACTATAATTATCCCTTTAAAAACCTATAATTTACATCTACCAAGTCCTCATAATTAAAATATTGGGTGAACTTGACTTACTTTGAATATTGCTTAAAACCCTAGTTTAGCCCAGGGTTTACCTTTTTCATTTTTTATGCACTAAATTAGGCTTACAAACTTCTATTTTTTATTGATTTTTTGCACAACCTAACTCATCTATATTAGTCCTATATTATGGTTTCATTAATTTAATATAATTTATATTTTTTCCAAACAACCCTCATCAAACCATAGATCCACATATTAGGTTCCTATACATCTAAATACTAGACTTTAGGGTTTCAAGTACAATCTTTATTTATTATATACATTGGGATGAATATTTCTCATAGTAGCACATATACCTATGTTACATTAATTATACCTATTTTGTGCTTGTTATTCATTATTTATGTTATCTTATGTGGTAAGTTTAAAATGACATCCAAGAAGCCTCTTATCCCTCACCCAGTTGATGAATTTATAATTTTTTTCATAATTATAATAATCAATGGAAAAATTCTCAAGATTTTACATTAAAACATGATAATGTTTTCATTTAAAATTATGATTATGATTATTTTTGTAATGATGGATATGAGGATTACTATGAGAATAACAATGAAAGTGTTGATGAGGATATACTAGATGCATCTTCTTCTCTTTCCTCTCCCTCTTCTCCTACACCTAAAACTAAAAGTAACAATATAATTCCAAAATAGCCTCTTATTGGTAGTGTTTTTTTCCAATATGATCCTAGATTTTCAACCACTTTTGGTACTTCCTTATTCAAATTAAAAAGTATAAGGGAAATAAATGAAATCTACTTTTTCATAATTCAAACAACATATAAAAGAGTAATTCATATTATTTACCCTTAATTAAATTTTAAAAATCATGTACAAATGATAATACACCTTTTACCAATACACAAAATAAATTAGACAAAATTATATTATCACCTTCTATTACATTCCAAGCTCAATAAAATGATTATTTGCAAAATGTTGATAATTAAAATGTCTCTAACTCTTATCCTACTTGTCATAATATTCCAAATGAAAACATGATTTATACTTATTCTACCCCTAACTCCAAAATTGAAAATATTAATCATACATGCACTCCACACGTGGATAGTGAATACATGCATCACGTTACACCCACACATGTTGATATATTACATAGTAGTAAAAAATTTAAACTCTTCTCCTATTCTCTCTCTCTTAGTGATCATGTGAATGATACTTATTTTACTCTTACTTCCACAAGTGAATTAATTTTTTAATTTTATTAACCTTGGAAAAATAATCATTAGTGTGATTTTGGTGAAGAAGACATTGAGTCTAAATCTTTTAGTTCTCTCCATAATTCAATTATCTCTCATGTTCAAATTAATTCTATTTCAATGATGAAAAAAACACACACTCATTCTTATGTTCATAGTTACATAACTTACATTCACATAATAATAATGTATCTTCTAGTCTATTATCATGTGATACTTATTTACAAATATATGAAATATGAGATATAAATGAATCTACCTCAACCCCCCTTACTATAGTATAACCCATTTCTCAACCTAACCTTCATTATTGTGATATTTTATTTTAATCTCACTAGGTCCAATCTATCACCCATAAAAAGGTTACAAAGAATAAATGATTCCTCCCTAAAAATGGTCCCCAAGGTAGTGTACCAATGGCTAATATTAATAACAAAATTAAAGAGTTAAATAAACCCATCAATGATGATAATATACCTTAATAATATGTAATATCCTTGATTTCACTCCCCCATTATTTACAATAATAAGCACGACATATCATATTGGAAAGTAAAGCATACCACTCTTAGGTTGATTCCAATGCCATCCATGGCAATCCTATTCCTAGTATAATCTTCACTACAAAGTTGACACATAAATTTTGGATACTAGTGTTACCAAAATTGTATGGGCATGGAGACCCATACTTTAACCTTCAATCTTATGGGAAAGCCATGGCACATATCACCAAAAATTTCACTCTACTATAGTTATTTTCAAAGTCTCTAAAAGGTGAGGCATTAAATTGGTTTCATCATGCACTCCCTAGTGTGTCACTACATATGTATGATGAGTTAGAAGAAATATTTCTCAATCCCTACATACAAAATAAGGTACCTAGAGTCACATATGAGAGGTTCCTTCACTACACCAGGGTGAGACAAAACAAATAATTGAGTACATTCTAAGATTTAAGTCATGTATGCATCAATTAATTTACCAGCTAATATATTTAGAGGTATAGTTCATATTTTATAGGGGACTCATTTTTCCTACTAAGGATAAAGTATAATATAATACATCTAAATCATTCTAGGATCTCTATAAGACAACTATGACATTACATAGAGAGTTATGACTAGTTACTATACATTCATAGGTAGATTTGGTTGTAGGTTTCTTAGAACCACAATTGTCTAATATGGTACAATAACCTACTCCACTTATGATTAAGAAACAAGTGGAATAGAAACAACCAATTAGGATACTCAATAAGGGTAAAGAACCACTTCATAGAGCACCTCCTATAATGAGTAGATCATGGGAAATTGATAGAGGGGTTATACAATTTTTTAGATAGAGATAGGCTTGATGATATCTTGATTACATTAGTAAATAAGGAGATGATCACACTTCATTATATTCATCTCCATATAGCACACCATTTACATAGGATATAGAATAAACCATATGGTAATTTTCATAAGATAAATAGACATTCAGACAATAACTATTGTGTACTTTAATATTATATTGACTAGTATGTCAACAAAAGAATTATATAATATACATAGGGGGCATCAAGATCTCATTATTCAAAATATACTAGATCAAACTCCTCTACGATCAAGTCATCCTAGGATGTTCCTTTTAAGGAATTATTGATTGCTCATCATACAATCCATGTGGTTTCTAGGACATTTAATTATGAAAGATATCATGCACCTTAAATTCAATAAAGATGGTAGATAGTTCATAGAGATCACAACATAGTCTTAGTTTACCACCAATTAAGATATTTGGCAATAATCATAGAGATTAGAACACAATTTTAGTTCGATAACTAATTAAGATATTTTAAAGAGATCACATAAATAAGAACATAGTTTAATAGTCGATTAAAATATCTATCAGGTATCATAGAGATTAGATCATTGTTTTAGTATGACAGTGGATTAAGTTATTTGATAGAGTCTACACACCTAACTACTAGTAGTGCACTGCATGCAATATCAAATATGAAATCTACCTCTACACCAACACATCATGAGTAGTACGGTCACTTGTTCACCATACCATCTCAATTCATATAGTGTATACTAAAATTATATGATCCACACTTAGAGATACTAAAATACTCCTATAACATTGATACTGATAACTAACACTCCTAATCCACCATACATGTCTACTTAAAAAATTATAAATAGATAAAAAAATTCAATACCATTACTTAGACACATAACATATTTTCATATCACCATTTAACATAATTAATATAATCAAACACGTGTAAAATGCATGATACCACAAATCAAGATACAAATATACACAATGCCCACAAAATAACAAACATATATGTTTATAACTCAGATCATAGTTTCAATATAATATTATAAATCACTCAATAATATGGGCTTGTTCATTCAGACCATCCCCCTTACTTTCACTCTCCGATATGTCCATACTAGAACTGGAGGCTCTACTATCCCTCCAATATGTTCATCTAGACCTGTATCTATTCTCTCTCTCTTGTAACACCTCTAACTTGACCAAAACCTCCATATGCTCTCACTATAGACATATATAATCATCCACTATTCAGCTACCTACCCTACCTAGATCATCAGGTGTAGGCATAGTTCATCTTTGTAGCTCTATACATACCTCATACCTATTATTAGTTACTCACCTATATGCCACAATAGTAATAGCAAATCGATAAAACAAATGTGCATAGACATTGGCAACATATGTGGCCCTCTCTATTAATTCATCATCCATGACATCATCATAGATATGCCATGTCATTACTTAGAGTGAAAACTCAAGGGTAGTCTCCCAATACTTATCATCACCTAGACCTACACATACCAATACAATACACTAGATACCTACCTAAGTAAATAAGTAATAAAGTAAGCATAATATACAAATATACAATGGCAACCTAACTCAATGTCCCTAAGTGGTCTGACATATATCACATCCTTTTTAATGATCCCACCTCTTGGAAATAATGGTGCCCATATATTTTCTCTCCACCATGATACATAGGCATCGGTCACTCCTATATCATCCAAATCTAGTATATCAATCATTATATCCCTATCTATTAATAGAATTAGAGTTAACTCTAAAGTTTATGGTTTAGGCCTACTCCCTGGCCTCATTAGATCCTGAGAACTCCTCAACCACATCAATGGTGCTAGTGGCACATCTTGAGTAACATTAAACTACCATGTCACTCACTCATATTGAAACCTATAAAATAAATTAACCCAATGGTCATGTAACCATAAACTCAATCTCACCCATCTCACCTAAACACCATACTGTAAACATCCCTCATAACCCCTATAGGGCCTCTAGATAATATCTCCAACTGTCTACTAATTTAGCACCTATCCACACTAAATCATGCTCCTCTTGGGCATGTTGATCATACTAGTCCATGTCTATGAAAACCTCTAAGGGTGATCCAAAACATCTTGTTGAGGAAACACTTGTTTACTCATTGTTATATGCTTGTAATCCCAAATATGTAATAGTGTATAAGACCTAATACCACATTCACACATCTATCTCCTAAGTGAAGTGGTATAAATATTGATAGAAGTGGGTTATAATAGTGAAACCCCATGAGTATATGATGCCATGACCCTCTATATCCTATAATATTCCATGCATCTTATATGAGATATATCCCTCACTCCCATCCATGAACTAAAAACTTTTACAACTACATAACATTTACTATGATAATCATTGACTAAAATACATTACTATTGCTCCCTACCTAGTAAGTCCATATAGACATCAATAAATAATACTTTGTAGCCTATTCTATAGCTCATTCACTAGTATCCTCCTATAGTACTACTCTATGACCAATAATCAACAACCTTAGAATCTTATAGACATCCTCCAATGTGATAGTCATCTCCCCAATAGGTAACCAAAAGGTACTTGTATTTATGTTCCACCTCTCACACAATGATATCATCATATGTCTATCCTAGGACATCGGGGATAATGATGTAGTGTGACCCAAACCATGTCTATCTACCATATCCATCTCCTCATCTATTAAGGGTAATTATTGTAATGTCCCCATCATTTGTCCACTCTAAAACTCTCTCATGGACACATCCACCTATAAAATATATCCAAATATAGCATTACCATCATAAAATATTATATAAATATACATAAACAATCATAAAACATAGCTATCCAATAACAAGCACTAAAAACTTGGCCTAGTGGACACTAGTGTTACATATGGGATAATAGCAATGGATAATAGTACCCTACCCAAGACATTAGTGCCATATTTTTAAAAATGACCCTAAACTACAAAATTTTCACCAAAAATAATAATAAATTTATTAAAAATGTCGAATCTAAGGAAAAATATAGATCCCTTACCAAGATAATCTCCTTCCTAGTCTAGATAAGCACCTCCACTTCCTCATATTGGGTCACACTCGATCCTAGTCTCCTCAACATACTCTCTAGCTTAGAGAAAGCAGTCACTATCAACTCAAATGGTTCATATGAGTTGTCAAATAAATAAACCAACCTATTTAATTCACATTTTAAAAATTCCACCTTAATAAGGTTGACCTTGTATTCCAATTTCACTAACTAATACTAACTTTTAAACATGATATCTATAAAAATGTAACTATGATTTGTGATCTTTTTTTTGCACATATGACTTGACCCCAATGTACCTTTTCTTGCATTAGTTTCAATAATATACTAATCACATATAACTCCAAAAAATGACAAAACCAATATTTCCTTAACAAAATCAATATAGACCAAAGGCCTATCCCATTACCGATTTAAAAATTTGACTATGTTACAATCACTAAAATATTCAAATCTAAAAAAAAATTATCCTAGCTAATTATCACTTCTGATAAGACACCCTTATCACATTTTAGGCTCTTTCACCAAAAGGGGGGAATATACACACTATTTATATAGATAATAAGATATATAAATATTTAGATACATAGGTTTACTCAAATATAGATATTCAAACATAGTTTTACTTAGATATACATATTCAGACACATAAGTCTACTTAGCTATATAGTTTAACTCAAATATACAAGTATTCAAACACACAAGTTTACTCAACCATACATATTCAAACATACAAGTGTAATTAGATATACATTTTAACTTAGATATATAGATATTTAGAGACATAGGCTTAGTTAGATATATAGTTTGGCTCAAATATATAGATATTCAAACACATAGGTTTGATTAGATAGATAGTTTGACTCAAATATATAGATATTTGAATATATAGTTAAATTACATAGATATCAAGTTTGGGGGCATGATGTAGGGCACATGTCCTTGATCCCATAGCGATTCACTAGATATTACATATTGAATGGCAAGTTCTACCATTCTCTATGTTTAGATTATCAAGATACACCCAGATCATCACTAGGATGTCACCAAGATTTCACTAGTTTGGGTCACATGACTATCTATGATGATTGATCCATAGCCTTTCACTAGGCCCAAATTATGTAGGCCAAATGATAGTTTCAACCTCCATTTTTCTATTTAATACTCAAATTTAATCTAGATATCATAATAGGGGAAATCAAGCCTTGTTTCTCCACATTTTTTAGATTACATACTCAAGTTTATTCTAGATATCAAAGTGGGGGAAAGTAGGCCTTATTTTTTCACATTTTTAGATTACATACTCAGATTACCTTCATATATCAAAAGGGTAAGTAGGTCTTGTTTCTCCACATTTTTTAGTTTACATTATCAAATTTCATCCATATATTAGGGTGGGGGAAAAATAGGGTTTTGTTCCTCATAATTTCATTTACTCTTTAGATTCAATACAATGATCACCCATATTATGGATTTCATCTTCACATACTTCATTATATCTCATGTCCACTTCTTTGGTTAAGAAGTGGGCCAATTCTAGATTACATCCACATAAATAAGTATATGTATGAATTCCTCTTTTTCTTTTAATCTAATACTTTCATTTCATTGCACTATTAGAATAAAGATGGGAAAATGTATACACCCTAATTTGGTCAATCAACCACAAGTAATATGACTTTTATTATTATTTTACATGAAGGTCTTAGTGACAAATTTATCTCTTATTTGCATGGTCATTTTGGGTATTTTATTATTTCTTACATCTTTTTTACCTATTTGTTGCACCCCAATGGTCATAAGTCATCCACTCTAGTAATAAGATCTAATAGCCTATTCTACCTAATCTTTGCTCTATTTAAAGATCTCATGACACTTGTGCCCTTATCTAGACAATATCACCATTGGAAATAGTGTCCACATTTTTGTGCCATTATCCAATGGTCATTTTCTTCTAATTTTTTTCTCCTAACCCTCCTTTGAGCCTTATCTTATGTTTTTATCCCACTTTTGTTATTATTGGCCAACAAACAAATTCTTACATTATAATCAAAGTTTTTTATATATAAAGAGGCTCACAAGTCATTTTACATCTATAACATACTATTTTGGCACATAATCACATAAAATCAATCAATAATATAGCTCAACACATTGCACATTACTCATCTATCACATCTAGACTTATAGACTTAATCAAAGAAGGGCCTAAGTGAAAATCATTATAGCATACCATGTGCATTGATTATGCACATTCCACAAGGTAGAACTACATGCAATTTGAGATCCCTAAAATTGGGGTTAATGTAGGCAATAACCAAGATAATAGAGATTATATTCTGCATAATCATAATATCCCACAACCCAATTTTTCTCTTTCTTTTTAATTTGATTAGGTTGTTGTTGTTTCATGTTTGTATGTGTTCATTAGTGTTTGAAAAGATATTTAGGAAAAATGACACAAAAAAACTTATAGAAGTCACAAAATCACATGCCAGTCCCCCAGACTCTCTTGCAACATCTTTGAAATTTTTAGTCAACTTTTCTCAAGAGACTAGCACCATAATTAGACACTAGCACCACATGGTGTTATTGTCCTCATAAGGGTAATACTATCTGAAGCATGTTTTTAGCTATAGTCATAGAAAAAAATATGTCTAGCTAATATTGAAGCCTATTCTAGCCTCATGATTCACAAAAATACCTATTTTGCTTTATATAAGTACACTTTCTCACCTTATTTACTATTTTGGGAAGAACTTGTCAAATTAATTATTTAGATGTTTGGTTCAATTTATTACTATACTCAGTCTTTTAACAACCTAGGATTTACCTCTACTAAGTCCTGAATAGTTAAACCACTTTCCCATGTGTTCCTCATTATTAGTATCATGTACCTTCTTTTTTGTCATAAAATAATTAGATATGGATCCTTGACCTTTAGTAATAATAATTCTTTATACTTTCATTTCTTGCTTTGAATATGTTCTATCCCTTTAAATATAATAAGGTAATATCCTAGGTTAAATTTAATATAATCATGATTCCTATCAAATTTTACACTTGTTTCTCTCATCCATGATCTTATGATTATAAAATTATTTTGAGCTAAACTGTGGTCAATGTGGAATGTATAAAATCATTATTTGATACTATTGGTTACATAAAACTCTATGGATATGATGAAAAAAATATATGAAGTAGTTTTATTCAAGTGGTCAATGCCATGTATAATATATTTGAGAGGTGTCATGTTGGTTAGTAATCTTGACATTGGTGTACTACTTACCATCTATGTGAGGTATAAGAATCAAAGGTTTTATAAATGTGTAAGGATTTGTCAATCCCCATTGGAAACCAAACTTATATTATTATTATTATTAGGTACATATTTGATATTAAATTCCTTCTTAGGCACATCTTTTTTAGGAAAGGTTTTTTTAAACACATCCCTTTTAGTCAATGTTTATTTATAACTTTATTTTGATAAAAAAAATTATGTGACACTTTTTTTTGTAATTTTTACTTATGTATATCTTCTTTTAATATATTTTATTTTGATAACTATTCCTTTGATAGTTATTCCTCATGTAACTCACCCTTAGGATATGTGTTATAACGCACTGGGTTACACAAGAGTTGCATGATTTTTTTATAAACATAAGGTACAATTATAAAATCATATTTAACTATTTGTAATAAATTTTTTGACAACTAAATTCATTTAAAATCACAAATTACATAAATTTATTAACCCAATGGTTAATAATATGATATATTTAGTTCCCAAATAGTCTAAATCAAATTACAAGATGAATATTTCTCATAAAATTAATAATAGATAGAATCAAGCCCAATAAAATAGTGATATAATCCACATTTTATACATAAATAATACTACAACCAATGATGTCATAATATTCATAATTAATTACAATATTCAAAACCAATATTGTTTTGAATATCTTTCAAATAATATGTACATGTTACATTTCAATACAAAGACAAATATGCAATACAATAGTACTAAATAACTCTAAAATTAACTCAATGATCCATAAATATATCCCTAGTATGATCATAAATGGTTGAAATAATTAAACATAGAGAGAGCATCATTCAAGTGCTTTACATCCAACCATAGACCAATAGTCTCCCACACACCTCTCCACTGGGTGTGGCCCTACCCTTCACACATGGGAAGATAAGAACAATGTAGATATAAAGAAATCAATTACAACCCATGTGTGTAAAATAAATAATACATGCAATAGTCATGTAGAACATAGAATCTAATCTTATATTTACTATGACATTAACATACACATGTAAACTATAAAGTACACTGGAATGACAATGACTTAAATATAACATTACTTTGGCCAAAGTTTTCATTATAAAAGTAAAATCTAGGTATCTGAGTCAAGCCCACTCACACAAAAATCTTTGCTACTAAGTTATAACTTGTAAAATATATCAGGGGATAGGTATATGACTTGCATATTGGCACCCTCATATATATGTCACATATTACCCACCAAATAAATATAGTAATTTTCAAATATAGATTAAAGTAGAATAAATATAATTTGTAGTATTATCTCAACCCAAACAATAATATATGATATAACCAATCATAAATCATGAGTATCATTATTTTCATTCACTCAACCACAATAGTGATATACACAATTTTATCAAATAAATTGTATTCAAAACCAAAAATCTATAGGAGACCATAATAAAAAATCAAAGTATTTTAATTCCCTTTATAATATATCCCTTGAACATAATTTTTAATGTATGTAAAACTGATAATAGAACTCAATCAATAATATAATGCATGAAATCTCAAAATAGTTCATAAACAAGATCAAATCCCTAAGTTTTCTTTATGAATTAATCCCTACTCATCCCATCATATTCTATTATATATGGAAATCTCATATTGATATAAGGTTACCACCTAATCATGTTTTATAAACAAAAGCTATAATAATTGTTCACATATAAATAAGAGTCATTAAAAATATTATATATATATATATAATATACATATATACATTATATATACATAAATATATATAGACACACACACACACACACACACACACACACACACACACACACACACACACACACACACACACACACACACACACACACACACACACACACACACACACACACACACACACACACACACACACACACACACATAAATTTGCTCTTCAAACTCATATAACATATGGATAATCAACCTCACTAATACATGATAAATCAAACTTATAAGTTTCCTTTTCTATAACCTAAAACTCTATCACACTTTGAAAAGGGACAAGTCTATACTCAAATTTGGAATATATATGCATATACTGATATCTCCTATTGTAACTATCATAAAGTCACAACCTATAAATGTTTCAAAACAATTTTATGCCATAAAATAAAGTGTCATTCCAATAATATAATACATGTATATAACATGCATAATCTACTTAAAAGATTCTATTACAAATTCTTAAAACACACAAATAATCATTCTATTATATAGCCATATAGTTACTCATGCATTTTAATGCTCATAAATCCTTATCATAACCTATATATGTTCACAATCATAAAAATAAGACTAGTTTATGCCCTAGATTAATATTATTGTAATAGTTCACTAAATATTTGTGTTTATAGGTGAATGTAACATTATTATATTTATAAAAAAAAGTAATATGTTTCCAAGAACTATTACTATCAATAACATATATAATATGGTTTCTCATTCAAAATGGTAACATACATATTCTAAATTTTCTATATGTGTTTGTGTGTGTGTGTGTGTGTGTGTGTGTGTGTGTGTGTGTGTGTGTGTGTGTGTGTGTGTGTGTGTGTGTGTGTGTGTGTGTGTGTGTGTGTGTGTGTGTGTGTGTGTGTGTGTGTGTGTGTGTGTGTGTGTGTGTGTGTGTGTGTGTGTGTGTGTGTGTGTGTGTGTGTGTGTGTGTGTGTGTGTGTGACTCATAACTCACAATATCACTTATAGTTGTATAAGATTATCTAGATACAAACAACACATTTGACGGTGTATTTATATCTTATAAGCCTGATTATATATAAATATACAAATTTAATTATATATATATACACAACTATAGGTTTATTTATGCATATACATAAATATATACATCAAACTTCATATATTTTATCTACAACATGTAAATCGACCCTAAACCCCAAGCCATTGGTGAACTAAAACAAAATTTATAAAGTGTTCATATAAATATCTTACATTTATGAAGACTTCTCAAGGATGGTGGGTCACTCAATTTTCCAAGGAAAACCTAATCTTGCATCTATCTTATCTAGTTTCATTCCAATAAAACCAAACACAAAATTGTATTCCCCTACTATGATTTTTAAGAAGTCTTTTATGATTAATAAATACTCAGGTAGTAAGTATTTAAAGTTTTATGTTAATCCAACCTAAAGTACTCAAATTTTTATTTTTGATCATGGATAATATAGGCTTGACATTATATGTATAGTCTTATAGATAGAACTGAGTTCCATCCCCATGCTTATATACATAAAAACCTAATTTTTATTTTGTCAAAAACTTTTATTCTACTCATTTAGATAGAATATACTAGATTCATATCAAATAATTATTTTTATTTTTCAAATATAAGTTTGAAAACAATAATAAAAATGATAAGCTCAAGTTGAAACAACTTGATCTTAAAATGGGTGTCCTTTAAATGTGCAAAATGGAATCATCTCTCTTCTTCCTGCAAAACTCTAATCTCATTTGTTTGCTTGTGACTCCACTCCCTATTTTTATCCTCTAATTCTCTTTCCATAATATTTACATGTTTTTTAATGAAAAACCTACGAGTTTGTCATCATACAACTCCAATTCCTAGATGTCTATTACCTCATTTTGTCTTTAAACTTGAAGTCAAAAAGTTATGTATTCAACATGATAACTACATGAAACCCTCATCACTATAATGGCAAGGTCAACTTCCCAAATCATAGAAACTAGATAAAACAAAAACCCTAACTTATTTACCTTTTTACTTTATAGCATATGTCCACAATAAACACCATAATATTAAATTCTTGAAATTGCCAAAGCAAAAACCCAATTTCATTGCTTTCCAACCTTGTGAAATATGCCAATAATAATAACCAAAATATAATTAAATTCATGAAATTATTTTTTACTAAATCTTATTTAGAGTATTATTTTCCTCTATTTTCCTCTTCTCTATGCCACTAGAAGGGATAATAAGAAAATAATTAAACAAGATCAATTAAGCAACCAAAAAACATCCAAAGCTTTAAAGTCTATTTAAATCAATTTGCTTTGGGATGTTTTGCCTCTTTTGTCTCCTATGTTATGTCATCAAAAACACAATGTGACCAACTCAAAAATGATCTATAAACAATAAAAATATCTCAATAACACTCTTATATTTACACACTATAGTGCAATCAAGATTAACACAATACAGTAAGTTCCATGGATAGTTAAGAACATAATTAGCCAATGTAAGGATTTCACATGCCAAGTAAATCATGATAAGTTTTGTAACTAGGTAATGCGAAAAAGACTCATCTGTTATTAAAAAAATCCAAATCAATCAACATTCATTTCACTCAATCAACTAGGATGTGGTGTGTGCAAGTTCAATGGAAATATTTCAACCCCCAATACTAGTATCTCCACCTCTTCTTCAGTGATTCTCTCCATTTGTACTAATTATGAGGGAAGGACATTCCTATAGCCCTCTCAATCAAAAAACAAGTACTTAGCTTGATATTATCATAATAACCAATATATAAGCTTTAAAAAATTATTAAATGAAAATAACATACAAAATAAATCAATCATCATGATCATAAGGCATAATATAACATATGCAAATGCTATCCAGTCATAAAAATAATCATGAAATAAATAATATAACTATCAACCATACAACATATATATAAATCTCAAACATAATAATTAAAACTACAAATAATTAGTCTCATAATCCACTATTAATGCTTAAATAGTTTGATAGAGTAGAACTAGATGTGTCATCCTTCCCCCTAAAATAAGTCATCATCTTAATGACATTTATTTCAAAGAATAGTTTAGGAAATAAAAATAATTTTCAATAGAAATATAAATAATTTTTAATCAAAATATATTTGAATAAGTGAGGAAACAACCTCAAGAAATGCTCATAATATTCCCATGTAGCAGTATCCTTTAAATATTGGTCCCACTAGACCTTGCATTATGATACTTCTTTGTTATATAAACTAGGCTTACGAGTATCAATTATTTTCATTGGCTCTATGGTGACCACCCCTAGATAGTAAACCCATCATGCATTGAAATATGAAACATATGTAGGATCAATAATATGTTTCTTAAGATAATATACATGAAAATAATTATGCATTTAAGCCAAAGTTGATGGAAATATAAGTATATACACTATAAGATTGATCACTTATATAACCTCAAAGGGTCTCACATATCTTGGTGATAACTTTGGTGATTTTCCAAAATTAATAACACTCATTTTGGGTTTTACTTGTACTTTTTCCCTAACTAAGAATTCCCTTGCAGTTATTTTCAGATCATCATAACTTTTTTAGATATCATTGGCTTGAACCAATCATCAATTTATTAACTTTACCTATTTATCTTTTTATACAATCATATCAGGCCCAAAAACCACTCTATATTCTAATTTATCCTAGATAATTGGTGTTTTACACCTCATACCATACAATGCCTCAAAATGAGCCATTTTTGTAGCTGATTGGTATGAGTTTTCATAATCAAAATCAACCAATGGTATGTAATCTTACCATTTGTATTTATGGTCCATTCAATACATACTCAAGAGATCCTCGAATACCTAATTTATTATTATTATTTGTCCATATATTTTTGGATGGTAAGCAATATTAAAGTTTAGTTTTGTTCCCAAAGCGAAATTAAGAGTTTAACAAAACCTTAATGTCATCCTAGGGTCCCTGTACAAATTGATATTTTTTATAAACCCATGCAATCTATAAACCTCTTTCACAAACCTTTTATTTGATAAAATTTATGTACCAATAGTAATATACATATATATGATAGATCTATAGTGAATAATGATAAACAAATCATATAAATGAGCACATATCAATTGATATGATACACAAAGATTTAAAGTGTAAAAACCTATAGGAGGTAAAAAACCTACAAATGATATTGAATGATTGAAAAACCAATTATAAACTCAACATATAAAGTCTTCTTGATCTCACTTCTCAAAAAAACTTCACATAATCTTGTGTGAATAGTAATCATCATGTGTTCAATATATGAATATGAAAATAGGGTTAATTCCTATTTATAATATTCATGAGGGGAGGTGACTATTGTAATCAATGGTCCCATATTTTTCATAATGAACATTTAATTAAATTGATAATTATTATATAAATATAATTTAATTATTTATTTTCACAAGGTTTTCACCTTGTGTAAATAAATAAAAAATTACTATTATTTATTTAACTCTTAAGGTAATTTAATGGTGTATAAAGAACCACTTAGTCATTAAATGCTCTAACACTCCCACTTAATTCTAAGTGAGGATAAATGTCATAGTCACCTTAAAAATGAATTATACTATGTACACAATTGAAAGATTTAAAAACCTTCGTCATGCCAAATACCGCCTTTTAAAATAAAAAAAATTATAATCTATAAACTACTTGAGAGTAAGTTTAGGCTAGCATTATTTGAGACTACATCTCATAGTTTCTCATTAATAATCACTAAGCATATTTGGGTCCTTCTATAATACAATTAAAACCATTACAAAGTATGATTTTAATTTATTGGGTAACAAAACTAAAACTTACACATGAATTTTATTTAAATTACATAAATTCCTCATGAATATTATAATTCTTTACAATGAGAAGAATTATAGAGATGAAGAAGAACACATGGACATTATGAAGTGGCATTATCATTCACACTCTCCCTCAATGGAAATTTAGAGAGGCCCAACATTACATGAAACTGATAAAAAATGGTATCACCATGTGGTTTTGTCAAAATATCTACCACTTGATCATCTGTAGAATATAACTACAAATCTATATTGTCATTGAGGATTTTTTTTTTAGATAAGATGCGCATGAACTTCAATATTCTTAAATTATTGGTGATGTGCACTTACACAAAACCTAAACACATATAAAAAAGTATATTAATGATAAAATAATATGGTTAACATCATAATACTCAAAAACATAGAAATATGACATGTTTTTGTATGATTAAACACATTAAAAATAATCAAGTCATATTTTATTAAAACAAGTTCACTTATTTGATTACAAAGTTAGTGAAAAAATATAAATTAGTATAAGCAATTCATTATTAGATGTATCCAATATTGACAAGATGAGTGTCCCCAACTATCATGTTATGCGCATATAGTAATTTGATAATAATATTATATTAAGTTTAACCAAACATTAGATATCTTATTATCAATAAATCATTTTATAATTTTGAGTCTTATTATAACTTTTCAATTTTAATATGTTTCAATAAAAGAGTGAGGTATAACCTCTCATACATCAAATATGGATAGTTTTAACATGATATGCAATCATCCAATCAAACAGACATGAGATTAAATTAAATAAATTCAAAAATGTATGAATAGAATACTTAGTGAAGTAAATGGTTAAGATAAAATAAGACAAACTCCATTTAGATTTTTCATTTCATAACATATCTTATTATTAAATAGTACATATAAGGATGTTAGCATAAATGATCAAATGATAAAATAATCAAATGAGACTATCTAGGCAATTAAAACATAAACATTCAAAATTTACCAAGCATGGTATTCTTACCAAATTCAATAACTAAATATGATCATCTTGTCAAATTAAGTTTGATGTTATGCATATAATGTATTTCAATGCTAACTCGTATGAATTTAAAATAATCATAATGTCTATATATTTCCTTTGATTTCTCATTTAAGACAAGTATATCTATTACAATATAATTTTAATAAGTATTTTTAAATAATCAATACTAAAACATTTTACTAAAAAATATAATGTAGATGAGACATTATCAAAATAGTTAGGATTCATGTATCAAATCAAAATAAATATCATAACAATTTTATCAAATCAAAATAAATACCATGAGAATTCATGTATTTTGATGTAAAATAATGTGAATATTAAGCAGGGATTCTATTCAAAATATACATAATAGTATTCATGGATTTGACCCATAATAACTAGGAGAAACATTTATAGAATGCAAAATTGTTCTATCCGTCTCAATAATGGTGAAATTTTTCCTTTCAACAATACTATTTTGTTGACGGGAATAAGAAAGTTTTAATTCCATTTAAATAACACAACTAATTTAAAAAGAATCAAACTCTTTACTAATGTATTTTGCACCATTATTATATCTTAATCTCTTAATAGAAAAACTAAAAGGATTTTCAACAATAACTTTAAATTTTTTAAATTTAGAAAACTCTTTAGATTTATTTTTAATGAAATATGACTATATTAATATAGTATAATCATTTTTAAAATTAATAGCATATAAATAACCATTAAGATATGCAAATTTAATAGGTACTACAACATCACTATGAATTAATTCTAAGGATTGAGGAATTTGCATCATGATTCTTGTGAAAGGGGTTAGTATTTTTCTTACCACATAAGAAAACCTAACAATTTTCATGATGAGAAGGTATAAAAGGAAGTATAAATATAAAATTTTGAGCAGATAAATCATGTAAACTTATAAATTTGATATGACCTAATATTTCATGCCATAATTGAGATTAATACTTACTATGCGATGAAATAAAACATGTAAAAGGAGAAAAAATGTATAAATCATTCTTTTGAACCCCTTAAACAATCAAAGACCAAAATTGGCTTCTAATGGATCAATTATCTTAAAGCAATGTTACACTGAAATTATCATTAGTAAGTTTTGAACAAGATAACAAGTTCTTTTTAAGATTAGGTATACAAAAAGAATCATAATTAACAACATTTGAAAATTTTACCTTTCCTTGCTTAGTTGCTTCTAAAAATGAATTATCTTTTAAGTAAATATTTTTAGATATATTTATATTATTAGATAAAATATGAGATAAACAAGTCATATGATGATATTCATCACTATCTAAACACCATTTAATTTCATTAGAAGCAAACAATGTAGCTTATAAAGCAATAATGTCAATATTATAATCTTTATTCTTATTATTATTAGGGTTTTGATTATACTATTTGTTTTGATTATATTTCTTCCTTTTGTTATTTTTAGAAGATTTATTGTTATCACTATCATTTTTTTATAATATATTTCTTTTCTATGACTAAATTTACCATACATATTACTTTCGTTAAACTTAGGTTTACAATTCTTATGACCATATTTCTTGTTCCTATTTGTACCTTTATTATTATTATTATTATTATTATTATTATTATTATTATTATTATTATTATTATTATTATTATTATTATTATTATTATTATTTAAGGTTATAAGTTCCTAAGTGTTATTATATTTAGAATCAAAATTAGTCATAACTTTCTCTTCTTTAATCAAGAGAGTAGACAAAGTGTTAGTGTTATGGATATCTTGCTTAGTTTGATATTTAAAATTTAAAATTGAAATGATGTTTTTAAAATTTTCATAAATATTTAATTGAATATTAAAATAAAATAATTTATATTTAATCAAATTATAATTCTTAATTTTAGCCAAATTTTAGAACCTTTTCATCACCTTTCATTCATGTAGTTCATAATTCAAGAATTTGGTAAGAATGGTAAGAACATTCCCAGAATCCAAGATATAAATATTTAATTATAATATCACACATGAAGATTCAAAAAAATAAGATGAAAAATAAGGAAAATCAAATGAATGTTAATAACGAGATGCTAGTACAATAGGAAGCCCTTGCATAAGTAGGTAAGGCATAACAAAAAATGAGTCTAACTAAACAATGTGGAATAAATCTTCACTTAAGAAAAACTATGAAAAATATGAAATACCTAGTTAACAGACTAGTAAACATGAAGAATACATACTCTAACACCCCCCATCAAATTAAGCTAAGGGCTGACAATAGACAAAAAATAAATAGTGGTATATCCATAGTGTGAGTCCAGGTAACTAAGCTTGATAAGGTACTCATGTACACTATGTATCCATTAAATAAATAACGAGAATGTCCTCACAAATAACCCCTAAATAAAAATTTTAAAACCCCAATCATGGCATGTAACTCAAGAAAAAAAAGTGATGCAAAAGGCTTTGTGAATATGTTTATAACCTACTGTTGTGTTATAATGTACTACATAATAATAACTCCATCCTAAATGTGTTGATGAATGAAGTGCATATTTACCTTAATGTGCTTGGTTTTTTGGTGCTCAACTAGGTTGTGAGATATGTTAATTGCACTCTAGTTACCACACGAAAGTATAGTATGTGAATCCTACATAAATCCAAACTCTATCAATAACTCACGAAGCCAAAGAATCTATTAACTCATTGTAATCACTTCCATGTACTCAATCTCTATAGATGAGAGTGAAATATCCTAATACTTCTTGCATAACCAAACAATAGGTGAATAACCAAGAATAAATATGTAGCTAGAAGTGAAATGCCTATCGTTAAGGTAACCTACCCAATATAAATCAATGCACCCAACTAATTGAGTAGGATACCTAGTGTATTGCAATCCAAAATGAGTAGTGCCTTGTATATATCATAAAATCCTCTCGGTATAATACCAATGAATGTGCATGTACAAACCTATATACAAGCCCAACTACAAATGAAATGTCATTGAGAATATGGGTCAAATACGTAAGACTCCTAACCATCCACCTATACAATGTAGGATCATAAAGTGGAGTAGTACAAGTGGAAGTGAGAGTCACTTCAAAGTGAAAAATAAAAATACTTAGATTGAAATAAACCATCCTAAAATTATAAATAAAATCAAGGGTGTACTTATGTTGACTCAAATAAATCCTCGTATTTGATTGTGAACTCTGCAAACCAAGGAAGAAGTGCAAAAGACAGATTTTTCAACCAAATTGTGTTAAACATGACTATTGAATAGCCTTAATATGAGAAGAGGAGATACCTATGAGAATTATATCATCAACATACAAGAATAGTACAATAATGTCATCCCTAATACACTGAGTATATACTATAGGATTAGAATGGTAACTAACAAAGTTAGTGGATAGAAGAAAAGAATCCATCTTCTCATACCAAGCCTAAAGAGCCTATTTGATACCATAAAAAGACATCCTAAGTTGAAAAACAAAACAAGAATCATGAAAAAACCCAACAAGTTACTCCATATAGATTTATTCATGCAAGTCACCATATAAGAAGGCACTCTTAACATCCATAGAATACACTAACCAACCCTATGATGTCGTAAGATAAAGTATAAGGTGAACATAATCCATCTTGCAAATGGGTGAAAAAGTCTCTAAGTAATCAATACCTTTGACCTATGAGAACCCCTTTGAAATAAAACAATCCTTATACTTATCAATGGACCCATTAGCTACATACTTGGTGTAATAAATCCACTTTCACCTAACCAACTTTCTTCCCTTAAGAAAAGATACCAAATCCCAAGTATGATTCTTCATCAAATAAGAATACTCATTTATCATTGCATCAACCCATTCATGTATCCCATGAGCATGTGAAAAAGAGTTTAGATCCCCAAAGAATGCCTAACATAAAACTCTAATACCTATAGAATGTTCAAAATGATGTCAAGTAGGTGGAAAATCATGTATGAAAGGTGTTTCCTTATAAATTATAGTAAAAACCCACCTAAGTATAGTGGCAACATCAATGTGAGTCGGATATAACCTCTTCAAAGACCTCCTAAGCTAACTCCTCAAAGAATGGATCCTCAAGAGGACATGATGAATCATCAAAATAAGAAGAAGGCATAGAAGAAAATGAAGATTCATGAGATGTGAAGTGTTCATCAAATTGTACATGTGTTTGAAAATAAACATCATGAGTATCAAGATATAAAAGATGATAAGTTCTCATGTCCTCACAATACCCTACAAAAGTAAAAGGTTTGATCTTCTTATCCAATGCTTTCCTTTTATTCTTTGGTACAAATGCCCAAGAAAGGCTCCCAAAGACACAAAAAATTGAGACATCAGGCTTGGTTCCAAACCAAGTCTTCTCTAGAGTCAAATGCTCAAGTTCTCAATGTGGTGTGTGGTTCTGAATGTAGTTCTAAAAAGTAACTACCTCTTTTGAATAGATAGGAGGTAGATCCCATGAATGCATAATTAAGTTAGATATCTCTTTCAAATTTTTATTCTTCTATTTTGCTAAGCAATTTTGTTGTGGTGTATGAGCAATAAAATGTTGGTGAACAATACCATGAGCTACCAAAAAATTAGAGAACTCTCAACTAAATTACCCCCCCACCCATTATTTGTATGAAGGTTATTATTGCAACTAGAATAATGTTTCTCAACTAAATCCTTAAAAACTTTGAAGTGAGAAAAGATATCACTCTTTTACTTAAGAAAATAAACCCAAGTATGCCTCAATAAATTATTAATAAAGGTAAGTGCATACTTAGCTTTGTTTAAATAATGAGTAGGAAAGACCATCAAATCATTGTTCACAAGATCAAGTGGTGAATAATATCTCATGGACATACCCTTAAGAAATAAATATTAGTGTTATTTCCCTAATGCATAACCATGGAAAACTAAATCAAGGCATGAAAATGTAGGAAGACTCTCTACCATACTGTGAGCGCTCAAATCCTTCAAATATCTATAATTGAGATGTCCAAATCTCTCATGTCAAACATACTCTTAGAATTTGTATGAAAAAACAAACACATCCCTAGAGGAGGAGTATCACCAAAACACTTAAAATAGTAGATTTGATAACTATGATCAACACCACCCTATGAAATAAGTGTTTGTGGTTCTAACAAAGCTCAAACTTTAGCACCATGTGGTGTTAAAGTCATTATATTTCCCTAAACAAAATGATAAATATGATAAAATAAATCATATTAGTGGTGATGTCTAGAATATATAATGCATCATTGATGTAGCCACCATCTAGCTATATGTCACCCTTTCCCTTAAAAAAATATAGTATGAATCTCTAACTTCAATGTTGGAAGTAGAACTCAAACCAAGAGATACAAATGACTCCTTAGAATAATTCATGTGGTGTGAAGCATCATAATCTAGAACCCAAATATCTAAAATAGGTGACTAAGATATCCCAACAATATTAAGTGCTTTCCCATGCTCATGAGATGGATGAGTGGAGATATAAATCTTGTGTTTCTTGATATCATCCTTTAGGGCTTGGATTATTTTAAAACACCTAGAATCTTCATGACCATTTCCCCATCAATGGGAGCATGATAGGTTAAACTTATTATTTTATTCTAAAGATGATTTAGGTTTATATGTGTTGGTATTGGGCTTAGGTGCCTTTTGATATGGAGGAGGAGTGTTATTCTTCTTACTCTTTATTTTTTCCTTGCTTTTAGGATGTCATGCAACTAATGTTTTTTGAGAGGTGGAAGACTCAAGGTAAGAAAATTTATATTCCCCCTAGTAAGTCTCTCACAAAACAAATCTAAATCAGGAATTTGAATGCATCACCCAAGGCATCCATGCTAGATAAAAATGTAAGATCAAATATTTGAAATAGACCACTCAATTTAGACAAAATCAAGTACACACAATCTTCATATTTCTTATCTCATCCACTCCCCTTCAAATATGTCAACAAATTATTAAACATAGTGAGGTAGTCTAAAATAGAGGAAAAGTCATCTTGATTGAGTGAAGTAAGCCCTACTTCAGGCTAGGTGACTTTCATGTGATCTAATTTCCAAATTAAACCTTTTAGCTTAGCCCATGTTTTGAATGGAGATCACACCCATCCAAATGAAACAACAAACTATCAATCACATAAGTCTCTATCAAACACATACACTCTTTAAACTTACATTGGTGCTAAATATTTTCAAACTCTCTTATGATCTTTGGTTGAGTTTCATTCATTAGGGACCAAAATCTATTGTGTTTTATGATTGTTTCTATTTTAGGTCTCCATGTATGGTAATTATGTGTAGTCAAAGGATAAAAATTATAAATAAAAAAGTATAATCCATGCTAGTGAATCACTAAAGAATAGAAAGAATGCAAAAGGGTACACAAATTAGCACTAAGACAACCCCTAAAAGATCGAATTAAGGATCCTTTAATTTTGGCATTTCATAAAAAAGTGAGTTTTTAAAAATTAATAACACCAATTGATAGATAATTGAAAAAAATACACTTTTGAAAAAAAATTAACTTAATTTTGAGTTATAATTCAAAATTTATAGCTTTTACAAATACTCATAAATGGGTCAAAAATAATAAAAATTATACTAGAAATAGATTTTAGTGACCAAAATAGAATTTAAGGTAGGCTTCTAACCACTCGTTGGAGATAAAATCAAACCATGGGCTTAAATATTCCAACAAACGTAAAAAATAACCTCTTAGTTACCTTGGTGTATGTGCAAGTGAAATTGTCTTACTTTTTAAAGAAAAATACTTGTAAAAGAAAAAATAGCTATTTAAGATAAGAGAAAAAAGTGGTTATAGTTGTCTTTCACCTAGTAAATGGAAATCAACTGGGATGTCACCAAGAGAGAATGCTACCAAGGCTATTTTTATACCTCCATGCAGACCATCAACAAAGAACATGGTCTACCAATGCATAAAAGTAGATCAAAAAAATCACATGGAATGTCTTGGAATGCTAAGTCATGGGTGGAGAAATTTCATGGTAGATGAGTACGTAGGTTACTTCCAATGTATTATTACCAAAAAGTGTAGTCAACAAGTTTAGACTTCTAAAAATAATGCAAACTTTAGCATAGTGTGAGGAAGTGTCTATGGTGAAGAAGAAGAAGAAGGGGGAATTATCTCCCACGTAGACCATTACACCATGTAAAACAAAAAAGGTAGAGTTATCCCTCTTAACATGTATTCCATCCTTTATCATCTCCATGTAATCCTCTCAAACACATATCCATGTAGACCAAATTTGATGCATCAAACTTAGGATCTCCTTCTAATGTAGTAGATAATAGATGGCATTAATCCTTTAGTTTCAACACTCTTGTAATGCAGCTAGCACAAAAGAAATGCAGTCCTCCAAAGTAATATCCTTATAAAATGTATAATAGATCTCTAGGCAACACCTTTTCCATGATAGTCTTCCGAAACCAAAATGAAATGTTGTCTCAAAATTCTTTAATGCCCCAAAAAAGACCTCCAATGCTTCTTAAGGAAAAAAAACTTAGAAATGCATGGGTCTAAGATGAGATTAGACTCTCCGTCAAAGCTCTAATCCTTCCAAACTCCATCTAGTACCTAGGAAGAACATAAGTGTGAATAAGTGCTTTATTCAAAACTTTAATTCCCCAATAAATTCCCTTCCTTAGACTTTCAATGCCTCTCTAGAATGAATGCAACCCATCTATAAGAGGAATAAGGGGCTGAGAATCTATAGAAAGGGAAGTAGAATAAATATAATCATCTAAAAAACTTGTAATATAATGGGTGGTTACAACTCTCAAAGCCTAATACCATGTTAGGAATGGTAAAAATATTCTAAGAATCCAAGAGCTAAAGAGTTATCAATAAGAACATCACACATGAAGATACTAACAAATGAAATGCAAAACAAGACAAGTCAAATGATTATTTAAAATGAGATGCTAATATAATATGAGGACCTTACATAAGTAGGCAAGGTAAAACAAAGAACTATCCTAGCTAAGCAATGTGGGATAAATCCTCCCATAAGACAAACTAGGAAAAAGATGAAATACCTAGCTAATAGTCTAGTAAACATGAGAAATACATACTCTAATAAGATTAAATTGATAATTTTTTAGAGATGAGTTACCTCATGCATAGATTCAAGGAGTTTCCAAGAATAATTAGGAGACTCTTGATTACCAATATGGAGAAAGAATTCATCTTTAACACTCCATAAGATAATGGACATAGTTTCTTGTCATTTTTGTTGAAATGCATTAGTATGTTCAAGGGTCATATATCATATAAAAGGGGATTTCTTTAGTCCCAATGATAGTATTCCATAAATTTTAGTTGTAAATTCATCTTTAACATGAATTTCCATATATTATATTTATTTCTATTAATCATTTGTGATTTATCTAAAATAAAATTAGGCAAACCCATAGCTTTCCTTTAAACATGATACTAACCAAATGCTTTAAAAAATATTTTTAATGTGAATTTAAATTTATTTTATAGTAAAAATATATTACAAGTGTAAACACATAATAATTGTTCAATTTTATGTTAGACAAAGAAAGAAAATTATCAAATATTATGATAAAATAGGGTGTCACAAGTGTCACAAAAATACACTAATGTAAATATAATTTAATAAATTAACCTTTTTAATGATTTTTTCAAACTATTTTATAAAATAAAGTGAAATACACATGAAAATATAATTAATTTCACAATTTAGATTCCAAATAATGGAACTAATGAAATAGAGTTGCATTAATCTAGGTATCAAAAGAGTCACACTCAGAATAACCACCTAGACATTATTATTAAAAATGTTGTAAAAATAATAATAGGAGATTTAAAAACACAAAATGGACCATTTAAATGTGTCTATAAGGTTCTAAAACCTATGGATTGACTGGTTACAAGACTATGTTTAAGAAAAAAGTTATTATGTTGAATGTCAAAACAAGGTTGACAAGTCAACTACAGTTTTGAATGCATGATTAAAGTTAACAAAATAAATAAATAAATAAATTTAAATTAAATTTAAAAAATTGATTTAATAAAGTCAAAAAAGATTGATTTGTAGGGGATTTGAACTTGGGACCTCCTTAATTGGAAGTTCTATCAAAACGAAGCTTACCATCTGATCTAAGAGACTTGTTAAGCTTTAATATGCACTAATTTATTTTTGAACACTATTTTTTTAATGTAATACACACACACTCCTCATTCATATAAATTAAAAAAATGAATTCAATATTACTATTTTTAATTTTTGGATTAAATGTAAAGAAAATCTAAAGTGGGGCCAAGGATTGCATGAAAAATATGAAATTAAAAAATAAAGTATTTATTAAATATTTCATCAAAATTATAAAACTAAATTTTTGAAATCTTATATGGAGATATGGTGCACTTGTAGAGTTTATGTATTGTACAATAAATTATATAGACCACTAAAAGCCTCAAGAATTTGAAATCCTCTTAGTTTTTACCTCCTAATACTAGATATGTCTTCAAAATCCAATTTCTACTGAGAAATGATTTTTTTTAAAGGATTGTTTCCATATGGCAATGCCCAAGGAACTTAGAAAAAATAGTATGAAGCCTCAAATGCTTTAGAAGGATGAATATGGGTTTTTTCAACCAATATAAATGAAAAAACACCTTTCAAACACCAAAACATAACAAAAAAATCATTTAAAAAATTTTATGAGTCTTCTTCAGATAGCGGCACCATAAAAGTGAACCATAGGGAGATTTGAGGTTGTAATAAATCTTTGGATTATCTTCTAGTTATTTTAAACTAAATTATATTTGATTATATTTGTTTTGGAGTGCTCCATAGGAATTAGGATGATAGAAAAGAAATTTTATTAATAAAAGAAGCTTCAAGATCCTCCCATGGTTATATAAGTGCATTGGAGTTCTCAAAATGAAAGCTTTTTAGGCTCTATATAGGATTTGTTTGGTAATATGATTGGAGATCAAATTATTAATGGCACACAATTGGCCTCAAGAGCCTTAGATTTTTTTTTTGAATTTCTTCAAGTGAAATGGCCATACAAGTGCTCAAGATTTGAATAATAAACCTTTTGAATAAATTAAAATATCAATTATTGATATTTAATTCAATACAATATGTTTAACGATCATATCCAACCACTAGGCTCTAAAACCTTGATAAAATTTATGTACCAATAGTAATATACATACATAGGATAAATATAGAGTGAACTATGATAAGAAAATCATGTAAATGATCATGGATCAATTGACACAGTATGCAAATATTTAAAGTGAGAAAACCTTGAGTAGGTTAAAAAACCCACAAGTGATATTCATGATTGAGAAACAAATTATAACCCCAATACACAAAGTCTTCTTTATCACACTTATTCTCATAATTTCTTCACAAAATCTTGTGTGAATAATAATCATTATGTGTTTAAGATATGAATTTAAAAATAGGGGTAAACCCTATTTCTAATATTCACAAGGAGAGGTGACCATTGTAACTAACAGTCCCATATTTTCTCCAATGAACATTTAATTACATTGATAATTATTAAACAAATATAATTTAATTATTTATTTTCATAAGGTTCTCACCTCCTTTAAATTAGTAATAAATTATTATTATTTATTTAACTCTCAAGATAAGATAAGGATGAATAAATCACCATTTAGTCATTAAATTCTCTAACATTGTCAAGCATTGATGCATCATCTATTAAATTACTTGGAATGAAGTGACTTACCTTGGTAAGTTTGTCCATAACTACCAAGATCATATGATGATAATTTTTAGACATAGGTAAACCTTGGAAAAATCCATGCTAATAAATTTCCACTTTTGTTCTAGTATGGAATGTGGGTACAAAAACCTAAAAGCATGCACATGTTTAGCTTTAAATCATTAACATTATAAGCATATAGATAAAAAATCTAATTCATCCATTATGATTCCCTTCCAAAAATACAATGGTGTTAACTGTACTAAAAGCTTAGTCACTCCAATATGTCCTAAATATGGACCATTATGTAATTCCTTTAGAATGATATTTCTTAAATTTTCTCTATCATGCATATATATTATACCATTATACCTCAAAATCTCATCATTCATGAATTGGAAACTTTGGTATCTATGAATTTGAGAATTATATCCAATATTTTATTAATTTGTTCATATAATTCATCTCTAGGTGATAGTTTTACTACCTGATCTCAAAATGTGTTTATTATTATGTTCAAAGCTACAATATACCTTCTATGACTAAGGGCATCTACAAGTCTATTTTCTTTGCCCTTAATGTAGTTGATGTCTAGATCATAATCTAATATATATTTTAACCACTACCTTTGATGAGTATTAAGGTTAGGTTGGGTAAATATGTACTTGAGACCCAAGTTATTAGTTCTAAGCTCAAAAGGCTTTCTCAAAAAATAATGCCTCTAAACTTGTAAGGCATGAACTACTGTAGCTAGTTCTAGGTTATTAGGATCATAATTTACCTCATAAGTCTTCAATTTCATCAATTCATAGGATAAAAATAAAACATAATGCCTAATAAATCCTCCTAAACCATATCTTAATGTGTTTGTTATAACTGTAAAATGACCATTTGGATATGAAATTTTTAACACTAGTGCTGAAGTAACCTTCTATTTTAGAATCTAAAAGGCTTCTTCACACTTATCAAACTAAAAAAAAAGATACTCTTTTTTCTAAAGAGAGGTGATTATATTATCTATCTTATATAAATTTGGTACAAATTTCTTATAGTACCATAATAAACCCATAAAACTATGCACTTAGTGCACATTTTTGGGTACTAGCCAATATGTAATGGCTCTAATCTTAGCTAGATCCACTAAAATTATTTTTGTAGAGATAATGTGTCCAAGGTTTTATACTCTTATTTTAAATAAAGTATACTAGGATAATTTTACATAGATTTTATGATTTTGAAACCATTTCAAAATTAAATGAAAGTGCTCAACATGATCTTATTCACTTTTGGAATAGATAAGAATATCATCTAATAAGAGTATCACAAATTGATCAAGGTAATCCATAAACACATTATTTATGAGATTCATGAATTTTGTAGGTGCATTTTTTATTCCAAAAGGATGTATTGTGAACTTGTAATGCCCATAAAGAGTCCTAAATGTTGTTTTTAGAATATCTTCATCTTAGATTATTAATTGATGGTACCTGAGATGAAGATCAATATTTCAAAATACTATTAGACCATGAATTTGATAAAATCTATCATTAATGCTTCATAAATTTCACATGTTTTTTATTATTACCTTTTTAATAATTCAATATTCAATTCAAAAATGAAGGGTTATGTCCTTAACAAAGACTACAAGTGTACCCCATGGTGAAAGACTTGGCAGAATCAATCATTTGGCCATTATCTCCCGAAGTTGTGCCTATAAATAATTTATTGTCATAATGTAGGGAGCCTTGGATTGTATTTATAACACTATAATGATATCAATGGTGAAATCAAATTCCATTTTATGAGGTAAAATAGATAATTATTCTAGAAAAACATCCCAAGGCTTTTATAGAAAAGGATAGTTTTCCAAAGTGGGTTCTTCAGTTTCACCAATTTCATCCATTTTGACTAGGAATGTCTGATATTATTTTCACTTAGAATTTATCAACTAAAAGGCTGAAATATTCCTAAGTTTAAACTCTCTTTAATCTCCTTATATTTGGGTTTGAATTCCCAAATAATATAAACACTTGACCTTCTTAAGGAAATAATTAATTTTGGATTTGTGTTTAGAGAGCCAATTTACTCATAGGATCACATTATATGACCCTAGTCATGCTTCATAAATAAAAATAACCATGTTTAATTATCAAAACTTTATTTTAGCTTTAATAGAACTTCTATCAGCCTTGACCTTATATTCATCCCCATACTAAATAGACCAAGTGTTTGCCATAAAACTAGCTTTCCTAGATAATTTACTTAGTATTATTAGAAATATAACACATTCAATAACCCTTGTATCTATCAAAATAGAAACAATATTCCCAAACAAAGTACTTGATAATTTGATGGGAGAGGCTTGGAATTATTCTTGATGATTATCCATTATTGCATGAATACATTAATGAAAGGTTCCTTGTTGAGATGTATAGGTGGAATAATTCTTATTTATGCCATTTATCTTCCACTGAGGATAATCTTGAAAATAATGGTCTCTTACACATGTAAAACATCCATCAGGTGGTCTTTTCCTCTCAGACTAATTAACACCCTTGAATACTTCTCTAAAACTACCTCTTGGTTTCTTGTTATCTAAATCATTATTGAATCTTTCAATCTAGATATTGAAATGATTCTTAAAATTCTAATTATGTTTCCATTTATTCTTCTTTAAGGGTGTGTTTTTACTACCAAACTTATTTTTAAACTTTTATCTGACCTCTAAAAGAGATTTTATATTTTAATCTCACTTAACTACCTTATAAAAGACCTTTTACATAGTGAATGGTCCATGCACATCCAATTCACAACTAATTTGGGGTTTTAAACCAATAATAAACTTCTTGATCTAGAAACATTCATCTTTCTAATACTGCAAAAGTTACTTTTAAGATCTTTATTAATTACTCCTAGTAATCATTTACTGACAAATCCCATTACTTTAGATTATGAAAAATGTGTTAGTTTCTCATAAAAATGTATCTAAAGTATCCATCATGCTCTAAAAAGAGTAAAAAACTACTCCCAAGTTGTGGTAGTGGAATCAAGGCTCATCTCAAGCTTCTTATTAACCCACCAAGTTGATACTTCACCATCTATTTGGTAATGCCCCCACATAGCCTTAATCACATATAAATAATTTTGAATCTTGAAATACCTTTTCATTTCTATGAGTAATGATTCATATCTGTCACCCAATATCATACCATCAATTTTGGGTGGGTTCACTTTCTTCATATCATGTGCAATATCTACAACTACTTGGGCTCTAGCCACTTGCTAACCTTTCTTGTTCCCCTAATATAGAGGCACTTCCAATTCATCATTTTGTTCATCTAGAACCTCTTTATCATCATCCTCTTTATGTCCATGAACATTTTTATCCATATCTAATATTCTATCTCTAGTCTCATTCATGGCACTGAATATCTAATCAAATTTTATAGCTTATTTTGTAGACACCTAAATCTAGCCACCAATAATCTCCAACCAAGATTTTGGTCAATTTCCACCAAAATGCACAATTTGGCCTAAAAATAGTAAAGCACATTAAAAGCTTTAAATCTATATATTCAAGTGCTTATTTTGGCTAGGGTATTATTAAATGGGGTAATGCAATTTATGGGCTATCTAACTTTGATTAGATCATTCTGAGTCAAAATGACAATTTTGCACCTAGGTGATTTGGATTGTTCTTTCCTATCAAATCTTTTTCACAAGACACATGCCTTTGTTATTTGTTTTCAATAACATCCTAAATTGGATAATGGATCCAAAACATCTGAAATTGTCTTCTAATTCTAATCCAGTCAAATTTGGGACCAATGGCAAGGTATTCTGATCAATTTGGGTAATTTGTGCATAAAGTGTTTAAACATGCTTAAGATATAATTAAACCAAATTAGATCCTAATCAATAATTCCATGGAAACTTATTGAATTATTTATTTTGGAAATGAATATTGAATATTTGCATCATCAGATGACCTCATTTATTGGGAAGACATCCCTAGGCCATAAATGCCATAAATATCAAGATCCATGCCTTCCATGCCTCATAAATTCCCTCCATGCCTCATCAATGCCCTCAATGCCTCTTAAATCCCTATTTTTCAAATTCCATGATGAGAATAATAACAAATATAATTCCAAAAATTGAATTAATCCTTAACCACACATCTCAATCCTAGGATGGATGGTTCAGGTTGATTCTAATCAATCTCAAAAATCTATAAATAGAGAGGCTATAAACATCATTTATAAGCTTAAATTTTGCAAAGTTATAATGCAAGATTCGTTCCAAAAGCTTCATGCAACTAGTGTTACCATGCCAAATTTATTCCAAGCCAAGCCAAGCCATAAGCAAAAGGTGCCAAGGAGATATGGAGGTAGACAAGCTTCCATTTCCAAGGACTTCATGAGCACAAATCCAAGCAAGCCACTACTATAAAGGCATTTGGAGCATCCAAGGAAGGTGAAGGAATTCTTGTGTTTTTCCTTACTTTCTAGTTGTGTTTGTCATTTATTTATTTTTACTAAGCTCACCCTAGTAACTAGGTATGAATTTGTTAGCTTAGTGTGCTCTTTGTCAGATTTTTTTATGCATTTTTCACTAACACCATACTAATCTCCTCTTCTTAGTCAAATTCCTAGTTCACATATTCTACTACTAGCTGATTAGGATCAACATGATGGTTTGGATTTTAAGTTCCCTCACCACTCAATTTACCTTGAGCCATTATCCTCTCTAAAAATTAGGAAAATGAATTAAGTTAGTGGAATCATTATGTTTGAGTGTTAAACCTTCACTCTGATACCACAATGTTATAACCCCAATGGGTAACATAATATTTATATGATTTTTTAAATATATATATAAGGTACACTTATAAAATCATCTTTAACTATTTATACAATTATTGTTTGACTAATAACTACATATAAATCATAAATTAAAGAAATGTATTAACCCACTGGTTAACAATATGATTCATTTAGTTCCCAAACAATCTAAATCATATTACAAGATGAATATTTCTCATAAAATGAATAGTGTAAAGCATCAAGAACAACAAAACAATGCTATAATCTACATTTTAGACATAAATAAGCCTACATCTACTATTATCATAATATTCAATACTAATTATAAGTCTCACAACCACTATTGTGATAAATATTCATCAAATAATATGTAAAAAATGTTGCATTTTAGTACAAAGTCAAATATACAATACAATATGTAAAACAATACAAAATAAATTCACAACTAACCCAATGATCCATAAATATATTCTAGGTATGATCCAAAATGGTTTAAATACATGAATAAAAGGTGACTATCATTCGATTTATTTACCTCAAAACATATACTAATGATATCCCACACACCTCTCCACTATGAGTGACCCTACCCTTCACAAAGGAGTATATGAAAATATTGCAAATATCAAAAAATTGACTAGAATTTATGTGTATATAGTCATCTAAAATATAATTTAAGTGTAATATGTGTACTTAAGACCACCTTGTCTTTAGATTAGCCCTAGAATTGTCTTAGAGCCTCTCTTGATCATTTTTTAACTTTGTTATGAGTCCAACTCATTCCCAGATATACCAAAAGTAACATTAAGCCACCCCTAGGCACCTAGGTCTCATTCTTGCCCATTCTTATCACTTGGATACTAGTGTGCTCTTTTGGACTATATCACACTGTGTTATTGATCAAAGGGTAGTGCTAATGTATATTTTTTCCTTAGTCTCCCAATAGATATATTTCCATTTCTTAATACACTCCTAGGGTCAACCTTGACCTATTTCACATCCTGAAAAGCACTAGAATGTTATATATAGACCATTTTACTTCACATATCCACTAGAGGAAAATAAGATGAAAATACTCATAAACAAACTAAAAAACAATTATGCAAATAAAGGTCATTGATCCCTATTCTACCTTAATTTTACATACACCCACCTACACAAAACAATATCTAAGATTAATTATATTTTTAGTCAAGTCACACTCAAATCACTCAAACCAACACTCATACTAGAATTCACTTGCACTTGAATGAACACTTAGATTGGGAGAACTAAATTGGGATTGATCCTTTTTTAAGGTATTGGTATGTAGGAATTGATCAACACATGGATTTTGAGATAACATCTATCCTACCCTACTAACACCATTCTTTTTAAACTTGAGATCTTTAAATACCCTAACACATATGGAGGCCTAAGGTTTCACATTGAATTAGTCAGAATAAGGAATAAACAATGAACTAACATCCATGAACATAGGGACAAACTCCCCATAACTAAGTGAAGATCCACCTAGAAGATCATTATCTGATGCCCATGCACTAATTTCACTCACCCATCATGCATGCATATTGATGTAAATTAATCATCTATTCATTCTACAGTATAGCCTTGTATAAATTCTTGAATTGTTTACTAGCTACTTATGGTCAGTCATTCAACAAGACTATGTGACAATTAAATGTTTCTTATAACAATCACAATCTATCTATATATGTAGACCTGAGTAGATTTAAATGGTATTATCATAATATATAAACTTTTAAATATTTATAATGCCTATGAGAGGAAATTGATTACATCCATTTTTTTCTTAGTCACATTCTTTTTTAATTACTCATACTTCATAAATTACAAATAAATGTTTTACAAACTATTAGTTTTTATAAATCCATTATACATATAGGTCTAATGAATTCAGTTCTATAAACTTATAGTCTCCTTGTTTTTGTATTTTTACTTTATTAAACTCCCATAAAGAGATTGATAGACAAACAAATGTAGAAGGTGATGAGAGCGAGCACAAAATGTTATCCAACATGAAGAGGATCGACATATAATAGTAGGAGAATAAAATAATGGAATACCATTATCAACTCATATGCTATGTCGATCCATGTATTTTATAAATGTTAAAACTCACTTGATTCTTTATATAGCATTTTAGCAAACCCAATCAATTTTTCATAGAAATTTTGGATCTTAATAACTAGGTTGTTGACTCATCTTAATAAATTTTATAAAATATAGACCAGAATCCATCCTCTCATGTATTTATCAATGTGATAACATTGCATATTTAGATCATGATTATCAAACCAAAACCATTGATTACTTTGACAATAAATCATTAATTATGATATAAAATTATGAAATTGGGTTTCTTCATCATACATAGACCCAAGAATGAAAAATATCCTTAATTTTAACTGATACACATTATTTACAAATATTTACATTTGTAATCCTTTGATATTATTATTTTAAAATAATTCCATGATTGACTAAACATTACAACATATAGAAGAAATATTATTCTTAGACTATGTCAACCAACATTTCTAGATTATCTAAACTGAGAGCATATGCAAGGAGATTTTAGAAGGGTTAACAATTATCAAAGGCATTCTAACATCTTTCCTTGGAAATTTAATTATTTACATGACTTGATCAATTTAAAAGATAACTTTTCCCTTACATAATATAATGCGTAAACCCATAAAACAAGGAAATTACCCACAAATAACTCTAATTACTTAAGACTCTCACACAATAATACTCTCTCAAAAGTCTACAGCTTCAAATGAAAATTATTGATTCAAATACAATAGTGTGACAATCCACATATAATACTTGATGAGAAATATGACATCAAATTAATCAAAGTCTTTTCTATTCATAAAATACTTATAAATTTGATATACAGGCCTAAAATACTTTCTTTGCTCCTTCTACTCCATCCTCTCTTTTACTCTACCCTTAGTATACCATATTTCTCTCTATTTACATATAAATAGCTATTATAGTCTCATTTTTGATAGGTATGAGTCCTACCTTTTCTCAACTAATCCATAAACATAGGTTTCTTGATAAAGCCTAAGTTTTCTCAACATAAAATATGCTATTTTATTTTTTCAAGGTAGAAATCTCCATTTTATATAGGATAGGGTAGTTGTTATATTTAAATTAAGATAAAACATGTTATTTATCTTCTAATTTATCCTTTACAACTTGTCACAAGACTTTACAAACTTTGAAAACACAATTCAAATATGATAAACTATGCTAACTTAACCTATTCTAGGACAAGTAAAGCATTTAATGACTTTTTATTGACTCTTAAAGACCTTTTAAGACTTCATAGATCATGACCAATTATAAATTTATATATTTAAATATTAATAATGAATGATATTTTGATTCTCCTACATCAAACTCCCCAACTAATTGTTTTTCATGAGCTCCTAATCATGCTTCATCATTAATGTTCTAGTACTAGTATTATTCTTCACCATTCATTTTCCTACATCACATTTGTGCCCTCCTAGATCCCATGGTCCACATGTTGAAATTAAATCTATTTCACCTTTAATTGATTGAAAGTGACATTCCTTGAATTTTTTTTATCATTTTTTGAATATTGTCATTATCCTTCATTATACCTGTATAGGAAAAAACATGTTGTAATGTCCCCAAATTTATGATAAAGTGATTTAATTAATTTAAGTTGTCCAAAAATTAATATTTCTTCAAAAGGATGACTTTAATTAATTAATTTTAATTAATATGGAAATAAAATATTAAATAAGTTGGCTTCTTCTAGAAGATTCTTGGGAGCCTTTAAAAGAAGTTGAGGGCAAAGCAATTTTCATCTTTTGTTGCTTAAAATTTTTGATGCATTATTGTGAAGCTTGAATATCTGATTCAGTGAAATCTCTGAGGATGAAAACCTTCAGTAGATTGGAGAAGAGTTGGATGAAAACCTAGCTCTTTTTAGGGGTGGATTCGTGATGGAATTCACATTGAGCTTATTAATCAGATCTAGGGTTTCAACAGTCATTCACTTCAATAAATCAGTGGCTAGAAAGGACAAATACAGAGGTTTCTAGGTATTTATTTCATTAGTTTTGATTTATAAAAATATAGATCTTTAGATCAGGGGTTCAACATTCAAGCCACATAAGATTATATTTGCTCCTATATGGGTTCCATACAGATCCGTACAAACCCATACCATTCTGCCACAGGCCAAACAGTGCCGTAGGGACTCAGAGACTGAAATTGGTAGCTCAATGACTGGCATCAGCCGACTTCATACCAATGTTGGCAGAGTAGCAGACTGATAGTGACTGATGCTAGCAGTACATAGACTGATGATGGTAGCATAACTGACATCAGCAACTATGTTTTTGACACAGCAGCCTGAGCCGCACAGATCCAGGTTTTATTTCTAGTTTGATAGAATAATTAGGTTTTTGAGACCATATTTGTATTATTTTTATTTGCATGATATCTAGACTGTATTTGCAATTGCTATTGATTTGAAATATTTTGAGGAGGTTCTGTTACAACCATACTTAAGTTCAAATCTTGTGATATATCTGCTATTGTGGAAACATGTGTAAACTCGATCTTCATTTCTGAGAAATGTATTCATAAAAATCCAACTTAAGTAATGTTTAGTTTTAGCCAGTTATTAGCATTCTCTTTGATGGGATATTTCAGTGGTATCAGAGCCAATCATCTTGACAGCCTGTAGGGGTGAATATATTTTATCTTTATGCATTCGAGAAGATTTGATATAACCCATAGATACTTTACATGCAGAAGAGCTCAGTACAAGTGTGAGTTGGGTATAGAACATGAACCTATCATGGCAGAAGAATAGGGGGATACTCAAAGAAATCAGGATGAGGTAGAAAGAGAGATGATGAGGACTCTCATCACTACTCAGCCCAGGATTGTTCAGGCTTTAGACTAATTACAAGATACCATGGAACGTTTGGAGGTGGATAGACACAGAGGCAGGAGGAATAGATCAGTTTTAGTGATAGGTAGTCATCATAGCCATCAGTCTAGTTAGCATAGTCATTAGTCCCATTCTTAAATTGGGAGCTCTCATCATTTCTCCAGGTGATATTGCCATCATATGCCTACTCCAACTAGGCCATTGCTTCCCCAGTTCATACTAGGTGAATAACTAGCATAGGTGGAACCACCCAAGGTTGGATTTTAGGAGTCAATTTTGGTGGTCACCACTGAGTGGAGAGCTCTACCTCTAAAATTTTGGGAAGTCTTTCCTCTTCCTCAGTATTGTGCACAACATAGAGATGCAGCTAGATTCAGAGGAGATTATGGTCATAGACCACCCTAACAATAGAACTATGACCTCAATCAAGCTACTAGGAAGATCACGTTGGCTACATATGATGGTATGGGTAGTATGAGGGCACGTGCTTGGGTGCACAAGCTGGACATATATCTATCCTTGAGACCCATGCCTAAGTGTGAAGCTATTTAGTTTGTTCTCTTACATTTAGATGGGGTTAGCTACAATTGGTGGCATCATGGATTGGTCACCCAGGATCATGCCTTAATTTATTCCTATGCAGAGTTCACTGAACAACTCATTACCTAATTTGATCATAAGGACACAGAGCTTTACTATAGAGAGTTGACACATCTTAGATAGACTAGACATGTAGAAGCATATGTTAATGAGTTTCAATGTATTACAGTTATGGTACTTGATATGCCCCAGAGGTGTAGCATGATGTTATTCATTGAGGGATTACAGGATAGACTTAAGGGACTGGTATGTGCTTTCCAACCAGCCACTCTTAAGGATGCCATTGATGTGACATTGAGACTGGATACTATTCCCACTTCTTATCAGGTGGATAAGAAACCATTCACAGAATCTCAGCTTACACAGAAGGCCAATACACCACAAAATAAAGAAGGGTCATCTTCTATAAACCCTTGGATGAATCAGGAGACAAGGAATGCCTTGAGGAGGAAAAAGTTGTGTTTTCCTGCAAAGATCCATGGGAACCAGGACATCGTTGCATGGGTAAAGGAAAGGTTCATTTGATTGAGGTGACTTCTGAGTTAGGGGATGAGGAGGTTCTTGATACTGATATTGAGGATAATATAGAAGATGTTGAGTAGGTTCAGACACAGTTGGAGTTAGACACCCCTGAGCCTTTGGTGTCAGCCAAAGTAATTATGGCTACCCTCTCCAGTTATCCTAACTTTCATGCCTTTTAGTTGAAAGGTACACTTAAGGGAAAGTGGGTTGTGAGCTTGGTAAACACAGGTGATACACATAACTTTATTGACCAGAAGTTAGTGGCAAGGCATGGATTATAGTATGAGAAGTTTGGTGGTTTTGGAGTAAAGGTGGTAGATGGTGCAGTTTTGGGTTGTACCAAATGGATTTCACAGCTTAGTATTCAGATGGGGGATTACACTCTGACCGATGATTTTTATGTGATTCCTTTAGAGGATTATGATGTGGTCTTGGGCATGTAGTGGTTAAAAGGTATTGGGCATTACATTATTGATCACCACTATATGCAGTTAGATTTCCTTTTTGGGGGAAATAAGACTATCCTGAGGGTAGCGCTAGATGGAGGACCTAAGGAGGTGTCATCTCGTAGGATGGAAACTCATTTTATGGGTGATGAGGTAAAAGATTTTATTTGTTGCATGACATTTTCACTCCCAATTATGAGTCATCATCCTTATGGGGATTTGGAGAGCATGATAATCAGAGTAGCGCAGTGGTCTTTTGTGAAGACTAAGGTATGTGATGGTGAGTTTGTTAATTACATATTGAGAATTATCACACTACTCTCCAGGAGAAATAAGGAGAATTTATTCACAGATATTTTGCAGCATAGTGTTTCAAATAGTAGAGTTTGCAAATTTTTGAGAATGATATGGGATCTTGGAAGTTGGTGTTGGGTATCAGGGGCGAATTGCTTGAGGACAAGCAATCTCCAGGAAGGGAGGACTGTAATGTCCCCAAATTTATGATAAAGTGATTTAATTAATTTAATTAATTTAAGTTGTCCAAAAATTAATATTACTTCAAAAGGATGAATTTAATTAATTAATTTTAATTAATATGGAAATAAAATATTAAATAAGTTGGCTTCTTTTAGAAGATTCCTGGGAGCCTTTAAAAGAAGTTGAGGGCAAAGCAATTTTCATCTTTTGTTGCTTAAAAATCTTGATGCATTATTGTGAAGCTTGAATCTCTGGTTCGGCTAAATCTCTGGGGATGAAAACCTTCAGTAGATTGGAGAAGAGTTAGATGAAAACCTAGCTCTTTTCAGGGGTGGATTCGTGACAGAATTCACATCGAGCTTATTGATTAGATCTGGGGTTTCAATAGTCATTCGCTTTAATAAATCAGTGGCTGGAAAGGAAAAATATAGAGCTTTCCAAGTATTTATTTCATTAGTTTTGATTTAGAAAAATATAGATCTTTAGATCAGGGGTTTAGCATTTAGGTTGCACAAGATTCTATTTGCTCCTATACGAGTTTCATACAGATCTGTACAAACCCATACCATTCTACCGTAGGTAGAATAGTGCCTCAAGGACTCAGAGATAGACATCAACAACTCAGTGACTGGCATCAGTCGACTTCATACCAGCATTGGCAGAGTAACAGACCGACAGTGACCAACACCAGTAGTACATAGACTAATGACGACAGCATAACTAATGTCGGTGACTATTTTTTTGACACAGCAGCCCGAGCCACACTGATCCAGGTTTTATTTCTAGTTTGATAGAATAATTAGGTTTTTAAGACCATATTTGTATTATTTTTATTTGCATGATATCTGGACTGTATTTGCAATTGTTATTTATCTAAAATATTTTAAGGAGGTTCTGTTACAACCATACTTAAGTTTAGATCTTGTGATATATTTGTTATTGCGAAAACATGTGTAAACCTGATCTTCATTTCTGAGCAATGTATTCATAAAAATCAGACTTAAGTAATGTTCAGTTCCAACCAGTTATTAGCATGCTCTTTGTTGGGATATTTCACATGTCAATAAAAATAATTCATTCTCTTAGACTTTGAATTCCACCTATTTTTTATTCAAATATTATATTTTCATTTAGTGCATCAATATGCACTCATTAATTTTTCCTTCTCTCTATTCCCATCTTCCTAGATAACCACCAACCCTTTGCTATCATCCAATCTAAAATTTTCTTTGTTATCTTTCAAGACAGCTTCTTTTATTTTGTCTATCTCTTGTTTTCTTGTCAATTTTTTGATCACATTACCTTCCATTGTAATTTTACTTAGTAAAATTAACTTCTCATCAAACCTTTCAAGATAATCTACACTTTTTATGGAAGATAAATTATTAGACAACTTTGAAAATAATATATCTACATTCTTGTATGACAAACATTTAGACTTCAAGGATAAATTACCTTGTTTATCAACTTTATCAATTACCTCAGACTTATCATCTATCATTTTACTTACTTCACCTTCTTTCTACTACTGCAAAAAACTCCTTTTCACCTATAATCAACACCTTAGAAGCATGTTCAATAATTGTAATTTCATCTTTTAATGGCAATAGTGTGTGTGTATTTCCTTCATTTTCAAAGGTATATGTATTTATTTTTCCATCATGAATGGCCTTCTTGTCATATTTTCATGGCCTTCATAATAAGATATGACATATATCAATTGGGATCACATCACACATTATTGCATCTTTATAATTTCCTATCTAAAATTCTACCTCACACTATTCATTCATTAAAATATGATGATATTTTTTCAGCCATGAAACTTTGTAAGGAGTAGGATGCCTTACCTTTGAAAATTTAATTTATTTACCATTTATATAGACACAAGGTTGTTAGTGCTTCCACTATCAACAATTACCTTACAAAATTTAACTTGTGCTTTGTAGTATGTCCTAAACAATGCATTCCTCTGAGGAGGTTCTTCTATAGTTTCTTTGGTTGGCTTAATTAGAATCCTTTTCATAAGTAAGGATTCTCCAATTTTTGGATCATATTCATAAACTATAGATGTAGTATCCCCTTCATCCTTAGTATCTTGAGAAATATGAACATTCCTCTAGATAATATATGCATATTCTAGACATTCATAAGACATATGCCCAAATTTACCACATATAAAACATCTACCAAGGAATCCTCTACTTCTCTCTCTTTTAAATGGCCTCTTACCTCTGAATAATTGACCACTTCCTCTTGTAGTTGGTTCTTGTCTTTGCAAGTTGCTTTCTTTATTATGAATCTGTAATTACTTTCTTCCACTTTACTATCCACTACACTGTCCTTTACCCCTTGCATACTAGATATGCTTCCTTAACACCTTCTCTTTAGCCTTCAAAGCATGCTGATAGGCCTTCTCCATTGATCTAGGCTCTAAGAGAGTAATTTCATCCTATATGCTATATATCAATCCATTGAGATACTTGACCACCTTTTTTGTATCCTATTTAATATGACCTATTATGATTGTTAGCTTATAAAAATATTTAGTGTACTCTTTTACTGATTTTTATTTTTTCTTTAAATATTTTAATTTTATAAACAACTCAATTTGATATTCTTTTGGACCATTCTATCCTAACACTTAATTTTAGGCATTCCCTTTTCTTCTTCTTTCCTCTTGCACTCTGTCCCACTAGAGGGATGCATGTCTCTTTAATATAGTCATGATAAACATAAACTTATTTTCATCAAAAACATTTTCATAATCAAAATATTTATCTAATGCACTTACCCAATCAATGATATCTTTAGGATTGAGGTTTCCTTCATACACTAGAACCTCTATTTTCACTTACTATCAGTTCCCATGAGTGTTTTAACCCACATTTAGTTTAGAATATATTATTCCATAACCAACTCCTCTTCTTCATCTTCTCTACCACTAACATCTCCCATGTTCGTTCCTCTTTTATGGGCTAATTATAAATCCTAAAATTTGGTCCTCATGTTCCTTACCTCTTCTAGCAAAGCTTCATGTGCTTATATAGTTGCACTTGGTCTTCTTCATCTACCTCTTCTTTATGCCATTATGATATAATTAATTAATCAATTTATGTGGCACTTACTTGTCCTAGATCCTTTATTGTGTACAATCTTTCCTTATCCTCACTTTAATACCAAACTCAATGCATATGCACTAATTTTACTCACCCATCATGCATGCATGCTAATGTAAATGAATCATATATTCATTCTATATTATAGCCTTTTATACATTAATTATTTTTTTACTAGTTACTTATGGTCAATCATTCAACAAGACTATACAATAATTAAACTTTTTCTTATGACAATCATAGTCTATCTATATATGAAGACCCGAGTAGATTTAAATTGATTATTTTCACAATATAGAAACTTTTCATTATTTCTAATGCCTCTGAGAGGAAATTGAATACATACTTTTTTTTATTATTCAAATTCTTTCTTAATTACTCATACTTCATAAATTACAAATAAAATTTCTTTAAACTATTATTTTTTATAAATCTATTATTCATATAGGTTTAATACTTTAGTTTTACAAACTTATAGTCTCATTGTATTTATATTTTTACTTTATTGAACTCCCATGAAGAGATAGACTCACAATTGGATGCAAAAGCTGATGAGAGTGAGCACAAAATGATATCCAACATGTATATGATGAACATATAATAGTAGGAGAATAAACTCATGGAACACCAGTATCAACTCATATGCTCTATCAATCCATGTATTTTATAGATGGTGAAACTCACTTGATTATTTATTTATCATTATAGCAAACCCAATCAGTTTTTTATATAAATTATGGATATTAATAACTAGGTTATCAACTCCTCTTAATAGATTTTATAAAATACAAACTAGACTGCATCCTTTCAAGTATTTATCAATGTGATACCATCATATATTTGAGTCATTATTATCAAACCAAAACCATTGATTATTTTATCAATAAATCCTTAATTATCATATAAAATTTTGATATTAGGTTTCTTCATTATAATAAAATCCAAGAATGAAAAATCTCCTTAATTTTAACTAATAAGCATTATTTACAAATATTTTATTTTGGAATCCTTAGATATTTTTTATAAAATAATTCCATGCTTGATGAAACATTACAACATTTTGAAGAAAGATTGTTCTAAAATTATGTCAACCCACATTTAAGGATTTTTTAAACCGAGAGCATATACAAGGAAATTTTAGAAGGGTTAACGATTATCAAAAGCATTCTAACATCTTACCTAGGAAATTTAATGATTTATATGACTTGATCAATTTAAAAGATAACTTTTTACATAGTATAATACATAAACCCAAAAAATAAGGAAATTAACCACAAACATCTACAATTTATCAATACTCACACACTATAATATTCTCTCAGAAGTCTGCAACTTCAAACGAAAATTAATTATTAAAAGACAATAGTGTGACAATCTACATATAAGACCTTATGAGAAATATTATATTGAATTGATGAAAGTCTTTTATATTCATAAAATACTCACAAATTTGATATACAGGCCTAAAAGACCTTCACTCCTTCTACTCCATCCTCTCTTTTACTCTACCTTTAGTCTACCTTGTTTCTCTCTATATACATATAAATAGTTATTATAGGATCCTTTTTTATAGGTATGGGTCCTATCTTTTCTCAACTAATGTATACACATAGGTTTCTTGATAAAGCCTATGTTTTCTCATAATAAAATATGCTATTTTATATTTCAAATTAAAACTCTCCTTTTTCTAGAGATAGGGTAATTGTTATAATTACATGAAGATAAAACATGTTATTTATCTTATACTTTATCATTTACAACTTGTCACAAGACTTTACAAACTTTGAGAACATAATTCAAATATTGAAATATGACAAACTATGCTAACTTAACGTATTCCAAGACAAGTGAAGCATTTAATAACTTTTTATTAACTCTTTAAGACCTTTTAAGACTTATTAGATCATGACCAAGTATCAATTCTTATATTTACATGTGAAAAATGAATGATCTTTTGATGCTCTTGCATCAAACTCCCTAGCTAAATTTTTTTCATAAGCTCTTACTCATGCTTCTTCATCAATGTTCTGGTAATGGTATTCTTCTATAGAATTCATTATCCTGCATCAAATTTGTACCCTCTTGGACCCCATGGTCCGTATGTTGACATTAAATATATTTCACCTTTAATGGATTGAAAGTGAATTTATTTGAAATTTTGGTTTTTTAAAATCATTTTCTTAATACTATCACTATATTTCATTATACCTACATAGGAAACAAACATGTCAATAAAAATAATTTCTTCTCTTGGACTTTGAATTCCACCTAGTTTTTATAAAATATTAAATTTCCATTTAGTACATCACTATGTAGTCTTTGTTGTTGTTTTTTATTCTCTCCATTCTCATCTTCTTGGATAACCACAAGCCCTTTACTATCATCTAATATGAAATTTTCTTTATTATCTTTCAAGACACCTTCATTTCCTTTTTTTATCTCTTGTTTTCCTATCAATTTTGTGTTCACATTTCATTCCATGGAAATTTTCATTAGGAAACTCAACTTCTCAGCAAACCTTTTAAGATACTCTACACTTTTTATGGAAGATAAACTATTAGACAAATCTAAGAAATAATATTTCTACATTCTTCTGTAACAAACATTCAGACTTTAGGGATAAACTACCTTATTTAACAACTATATCAATTAATTTATATTGATAAACTATAATTTCACTTACCTCACCCTATTTATACTTCTAAAAACTCCTTTTCACCTATAATCAACACCTTTAAAGTATACTCAACAATTGTAATTTTAGATTTTAATGGCAATAGTGTATGTGTATATCCTTCCTTTTATAAGGTGTAAGTATTTATTTTTCCATCATGAATGGTCTTCATGTCATATTTCCATGACCTTACTAATAGGATATGATATACATCAATTTGCATCACATCATACATTACTTCATCTTTATAATTTCCTAACTAAAATTCTACCTTACACTGTTCATTCACTAAAATATGATGATATGTTTTCAGCCATGAAACTTTGTAATGAGTAGGATGCCTTACCTTTTGTAAATTTAATTAATATACCATTTATAAAGACACAAGGTTGTTAGTGATTCCACTTTTAATAATTACCTTTCAAACTTTACCTTTTTCTTTGTAGTTTGTCTTGAGCAATGCCTTCCTCTAAGGAGGTTCTTCTGTAACTTCCTTATTTGGCTTAATTAGAATCATTTTCATAAGTAAGGATTCTATAGGTTTAGGATCATCTTCATTAATTGTTTATGTAGTATCCTCTTCATATTGAGTAGATTGAGAAATAGAAACATTCCCCTAGCTAATAGATGCATATTATGGACACTCATAAGATTTATACCCAAATTTACCACATCTAAGACATTTACCAAGGAATCCACTACTTCTATTTCTTTCAAATGGTCTCTTACCTCTAAATACTTGACCACTTCCTCATGTAGATGGTTCTTGTCTTTATAGGCTACTTTCTTCATTACGCATCTAAAACTTATTTCTTCCACTTGATTATTCACTAGACTATCCTTTACCCCTTGCATACTAGACATGCTTCTATAACACCTTCTCTTCAGCCTTCAGATTAATTTTATAGGCCTCCTCCACTGATCTAGGTTCTAAGAGAGTAATCCTAACCTCTATGTTGTATATATGGTACCCAAAATCCCCCTTCTTTCTATAGTAAATGGGGACCCACTGTTTTAGACTAATGTCTTGACTTTGATCCCCTCTTCTATATGTTTATGCAAAATTTGGGAGAAGACTGATTATTGGAATTTTTTCATACTTTGGCAAAGTAACATTAGTATTATGTTTTCATAGACTAACCTTTTTAAGAGTCTTTGTTAGGATTTATGTTTTTGGACTTTTCTCTTCAAAAATTGTGTTCCATATGAATTGGTCTTTAGGTTTATTATGTCAAAAAAATTGTCCATGACAATTTCCCCATGCTAATTCCCTCAAAGTATTGACTTTATTGAATTTTTCTTTTCTAGACTTTTCCTATCAAACATTTTGTCTAAAAAATTTTCTCTTCATAGAATTTTCCCCATAATAATTCTACCAAAACCTTTACTCTAAGATTATTCTTTTGGGTTAATTGCATCAGACATTTTATCCAAAATAATTTACCTAAATTAGACTTATTATTATAGATAATTTTCCTAATACATTTTCCTTGAAATAATCTTGCCAATACACTTTCACTAAAAAAATTAACCTTTGGCCCCTTTCAACCTACCTTTGAAACTTTATGCAACCTACCCTTCATAACTTTTATCCTAAGCATTCATCTTATGAATTAGACCCTTCAATTATTGTTTCCATGAAGTAGACCTTTTTGACTTTTAGAATTTCCCTTCGACCTTTTTATTGTGGCCACTTTACTTGACAAAACGACCCTTTACCATTTTTACATCAACCCTTTGCCTTACTAGACTTACCATTTGGGACTTTTGTCCCAATCCATTTCCCCATAAAAATTTACCCTATAAAGTAAATGCTTTAGGCCTTTTCAGCATGAAGTAGACCCTTTTAACCTTTTATACTTACCCTTTAAAACTTATTTTATCTTTTGGGACTATTATCTTAAACTAATTCTTTTGGGCCTTTTTCCCCAAACCAATTACTTTATAAGTTGTGTCTTAGACATTTTATCCAATGGAATTGGTCTTTGGTAAAATTATTATAGAATTTTTTTTGAAACAATTCCCCTAATGCAATTGGGCGTGTAAACAATTTGTTTGATGAACTGACCCTTCAAACATTAAAAAAGGCCCTTCAACCTTTTGTCATAGCCATTTTGCTTGATAGAATTGCCCTTCAGCCTTTTTGTTGTATCCATTTTTATTGATGAACTTACCCTTTAGAATTTATATTGTAGGAATTTTGCCTAACAAAATAGACTCTTTGGGATAATTTCTTTAGACATTTTGTCCAAAATAATTTCCCCAATGATATACATGCCCTAGACAAAATCCCACAATAATGGCCCCACATAAAAATCCCATAACATTTTTTACAATAGACCAAAAGCCTATGGATATACCAAGTATCATCCCTGCAATGAGTACTTTATTATAAATACACACACACACACACACACACACACGCACACACACACACACACACACACACACACACACACACACACACACACACACACACACACACACACACACACACACACACACACACACACACACACACACACACACACACACACACACACACACACACACACACAAAGTCACTTTTGAGTTTATGTTTGTAGGAGTGAATTTAGAAGTAACAAGTGTTAATATTTAAAGATTCAAAGAATCAAACACCAAGATCTATGATGTGTGTTAACTCATGTATCAAAGATCTGATGGTGTGAAATCAAACATAGTAACAAAGGTTTTTTTTTCAAAATCTCTATGAGAGTGCTAAGTGGAAACATTATGCGAGACTAGTACATAGAGATCAAATAGCGCACAAGATCCTAGTACATGAATATCAATAGTGTGAAATCAATGAAGACTTTTCAAAAATCTTGAAACTAGTTTGGAACTACCAAGTGACATAAAAACATTCAAGCTAGGACTATAAAGGTACTCATAAATCCTATGAGGATGTCAAGTGGTAGGCTCATGTTTCATCATGTAAAATATTTAGTAGTGTGAGGCCTAGGTGGAATTTTCAATTATCTAAACTTAGTGAGAGGCATGGGCAACATGAAATGCATAGTTATTTTTATTTAGTCATAGTTTAACTATTTCAAAAGTAGTGATATAGTGATACTTGACTTTGACAAACAACCAACAATTCTAGTTTCCACCACCCTAGCCATTCAAACCACATAGCCATAAAAGGCTAAGACTTTGTGCACATATAGTTTTGTAAGTGGCACATATAGTTGTAGTTTTTCATGTAGTTTGAGTTATAATTGTAAATAATTTCCTTTGTCTTCATAAATATGCACATGTTTCATAAAATTTTGTAAAGGCTATTTTAAACTAATAACTGTAAGAAGACTCTTATACAATTTTAGACCACAGTTAGAAATCATGTTTTAAATATTACATGTAATGACCTTGCATGAACTTAAATAATGAGGTAAGCCCTTCCCAAGGTCTATATAAACAATTGTAATCTATCTTGGATTTATATAATAGAATATTGAATATAAGAGTAACACCAATTTTAATCATCAACGAATGTGTTTGTATATTTTTTTTCCAATTTCTATGTAATCAATTGTTACTTTCTTTGGTTGTATGTTTAAATAATCTTTAGTGCGAAAAAGTTACAAATGGATTATTTATTTTTTTGATTGATGTACTAATGTGTAGATGTGTAATAACTATTAAAATATTGATAAATATATTAGTTAAGATAGTCAATTTGATTGATTCATAATTTTGAATGTGCATGAGTGCTTTGTTTGATGTAGTTCTGTGTGTGTGTGTGGAAAAACTACCTCAAATAATTTACTAGACTAAACCATAATTTCATGATTAAAAGTGTGCAATAGCTACCTTAAAAGGATCAAACTTTTTTTAAGTCTTGTGAATTTCATACATCAGTATTTCCTTAGACTTCTTATACACATCTGATTGTGTGTGTGTAATTACTTTTATAAACATGCATAGGTTATAAGAGCACTTATTATTTTAGAAACCAACCATGGAAGTGATTCCTAAAAACTATAGAACCTTCTTTTTTACCTTTCCCTTCCCTCTTTTTTTGGGTTTGTTTGAGACTTACCCACTCTAGATTAGAAACCAACTACCCATCTAAATCATGTAGATTTTTTCTAACCTTATTGGGAAACATGCCTCCATCCAAAAACCTTGTAAAAAATTTTCCATCTCCTTTATGAACAAGTTATAATAGGCTACATACCTATAACTTGTACCCTAGAGTGGATTTTACCTCTATTGAGATCTTAAAATGTTAGAGGTTACCTCATTAGATTGTGGTGTTCATAAAACCCACATAAATAGTTTAATTGGTGATAAAAGGAGGGATTAACCTCTTATAATAGTATTTATTATTTACGTAGAGTTACACTAGAGTTACCCAGGAGAGTGACTAGATCTAATTCCCAAGCTAGTTTTCTAGTCTCACCCTTGACAAATCATCTGAGACCTAGAATTATGCCAATAGTCCCAATTCAGAATAATCCACCTCCTCTAGTAAGGAACCCTTTACCCATAAGGAAACCTTTACCCATTAACAAACTAATGGCTCAGTCCTAGTTAGTTAGATCTTCTATTGACTTCTTAGAAGACGTGCATGATTTACATCATAATCCTAAAAAGTACTTACCATCCTTTGCTCCTTTAGGAGTAAGGATAGTAGAGGAACATATTAGATATTTTAAAGTTACTTTAATGATAATTAATTTTGTCCATGAAGATGTTATTTCATATTATTCCCTTTCACTTTAATTAATTTTGATTATGGTTGGTATTTAAATCTAATGGAAAATTTTATCACTTATTGGGATGAATGTCAAGCAACTTTTATTTTGTAGTTTGGATAGGTCACCAATCCTAGTTTGGTATACTATCACTTCACCATCATGAGTATCAAACCTAATATCCCATCTGTGCTTTCAATGTAATGTTATGAAAGATGTACAATTAGTTGATCTTGAGATATAAACTAGATGAGCCATTGGCATTAGAGACATATAAAAATTCCCTAGACCCAATCACTATCATTTTCATGAGAAGATAAGCTACTACCAATAATTTGGTGTTAGTATATGAAGAGGATATTAACATAGATAGGCATCTCAATCCCTAGATAATTAGAGTGCCTAATGTCAATAATGGGTTTTTAACACTCAATTCAGTACCACATGTGAACCAAAATGTTCCAAGATTTAATCAAAATAAATTATACACATTGCCTCTATTGACATAGACAACATAGCCAAATTTCATCTTTTTAAACAATCATACAATAGGCAATAGTTACCAATAAAATCAATAACTAATTACACTTCTTACTACTATTTTACAAGGTACTAAATGTATAAAGTTAGAACTAGATTCTATTCAAAAGATGGTTCAAAAGTTGATAAATGATTTATTAAATATACAAAGGAGGATGGTCAATGTTATAAGTGATTCTTCCTAATTGGTGTAGAATTCACAATACTTTTCAACATGGTGAGCTTAACTGCATTAAATTATTCACAACATTCAAAATATTTCAAAGAGAAGTAGTAAGGTAAGACCACATGAATAATCCAATTGAATCCCACCAAGATCCTAGATCTTCAAGCACTATTATATTATTTAAAAATCATAAGTTTCCCTTCCCAGGTGAAGAAGACAATGAACCAAAACATAATATGGATGAATTTCATGCTTTATAAAATTTATATAGAGGTTCATAAAATACAAGGAATAAGAATCCACTTACAACATTGACTCCTCCAAATACCATGGTGATTTGTCCTAATCCTAAAGTAGATAATAATCCACCCCTCCAAAGGGGAATGATTAGTAATAGAGCAAGGAAGAATCAAGCAAAGGAAGATACAACATTATTGAGGATATAAATAAGATCAAAGTAAACATAAATTTTCATGAATTAGCTCAAATCCATGAATATAAGGAGCTATTATGGAAGTCCATTATTGTAAAGTATCCTATGTAAAGAACAAAAACATCTATAAATAAAGTGAAATTTGTTGATGCCAATGTCATCTACAAGATTAAGCCAAAAAAATTTCCCTTCTTGCTGACTATCTAAGCATTCAATAAGAAGATTCATAATTATTTGCTTGATTCTAGAGAATTTGAAACTATCATGCCCACATCTATATGTAAAAATCTAGGTCTCACTATGAGTCCTTCAAAGAGAATGGTTTCTCAATTGGACAAAATATTAGTATGAATAGTTAGAGAATTAACCAATGTGCACATTTAAGTAACATCTGAACCATGAGTCTAGATGACCTCTGATATTCTCATAGTAGATTTACCAAAATACTATGAACTATTACTAAGTGAGGATTGGTCTAAAAAACTCAATGGATATCTTTCTATAGACTTTTCCCATATATGGTTGCCATAGAAAGGAATTGGGAATCAAATTAGAATTGATAGAGAGTTAAGAATGAAGTATCCCATTATAGAATAAAATATCAAGAATGAAGAGGTAAAGTATGAGTCTCCCAACCTTTGTATTTATAATTTTACTACTCAGAGTCGAGTAAAAAATACAAAACCAAAAGGTTCTAATCAGCTGTGGACTCAATATTTTGATGGTGCTATATCCAAGTAAGGATCAAGCATGGGAATCAAGATAATTGATCCATAAGGTAAAAAGTTCTTGGCATCATATAGGTTGTAATTTCCATGCACTAATAATAGAGATAAGTATGAGGATTTGATTTTAGAATTAAAATTTAAATTTAAAAACAACGTAAAGCAAATATCAGTATTTGGTGACTCTGATTATGTGGTCAACCAGGTCATAAATTAATATTAGTCTAAACTATATTATTTAATAAGATACAAGCATAGAGCATGGGATCTAATTGAAAAATCCAAATCTTTCAAGATAGTAGCATTTACAAAAGAGAAAAATCAAATTTTTGATTCACTAGTTACTACTACTGCTAATTTGGAGCCATTACAAGAATCTAAGGTAAAAAAGTTCTCAATTAAATTGGTACCTTGACCCTATGTTCTAGATAACATAGAAAAAATTTAGGTATTTGATGATGACTATAATATTATTTAATTTTTAACTAATTCAAGTGAATTTGAGTCCCAAATAATTGATGACAAGGACATTAATCACCTATGTCAAGAGGAATTAGATAAATAAGGCATTCTCTAGCTCAAAGAGAATCAAATTGTAGTTGAGTTGGTCTCCTTGGAAAGGTCATTTGACATAGATCCTCAAGCTCAATAACTTCGATAGCCTAAGGTCAATGAATCATATTTTAAAAGAGAAAATATAAGAGATGAGCAAAACCCATGATATGTTAATATTGGTCTCAATTGTATCTCAAAGGAGAGATAGAAAGTGAAGGATCTAACCATTTGATACATGGCATCATTACTTGGACATATGAGGACTTGAAGGTGTATGACTCATAAGTCATTACCCATATGATTCCCTTGAAGATAGATCACAAACCATTTAGACAGAGGTAGAGACCAGTCAATCCTATCTTAGAACCTATCATTTAGAGTGAAGTGAAGAAGTTATTAAGCATAAAAACCATCTTTTTAGTAATACATTCTACCTAGGTGGCTAACTTGGTCCCAGTAATAAATAAGAATGATGAGATTAGATTATATTTAGATTTTAAGAACATAAATAAGGATTTGAAAAAGGATAATTATCCCCTACTTTTTTTGGATGAGGTGATACAGATAGTAAGTGGTTCTAAAATGATGTCCTTTTTTTGATGGATTTATAATATATAATCATGTATTGGTGTAGTCTGATGATAGAATGAAGATGATGTTTACTATTAAGTGAAAAACTTATGCATATAAGAGGATGTTATTGGGCCTAATAGATGTAGGAGTGACCTTTCAATGTACTATGGATCATGCATTCAAAGGATGAATAGGAAAATGCATAATCATCTACATGGACAATCTTACAGTGTTTCTAAAGCATAGGAAGGATCACATAAGTCATCTACAATCCATATTTTAGAGATGCAAAAGGTTTGGTGTTTCATTAAACCTAAAGAAGAGCATATTTGGAGTCACTTAGGGAAAGATCTTAGGCAACATCATCAAAGTAGTGAAGAAGATTTAACATTACATTTTGAGGAATAAAACCATCACCATTGTACCTAATCCTACTATTAATCTCACTCTATCACATAATGAACTAGGAGAATGTCAAGGAAAATGGATGGCCAAAATAAAAGAATTTGACATAGAGATCAAGCTAGCAAAGATCATTCGATGGCAAGGAATTATTTAGTTTATGACTGAATTGGATTCACATATCACTATTGAAGAGCTATGTGAAACTCAAGTATCCAAAGGAGAATGCTATATTGATATTATATAGTATTTACTTATAGGAACTTATTCCCTATAACTCAATAGAGAAATAATAATATATTTAAGCCTCAAATCCACTCATTACATGATCAATAGGGAATTATTTTATAGAAAAAATTATGAAGGTATTTACATCATGTGTGTATTTGTAAAGGAACCTAAATAAATATTAGAAAACTTGAATTAAAATATAGGTAGTGATCAACCTTCTAGAAATATCATAGCCCATAATATCTTAATAATGGGCTACTATTGTCCAATAGTTTTCAAAGATGCTCATACCCATATCAGAACATGCTATGAATACCAAGCTCTAGGTAAGAGATAAGTACACACAGTAATGCCTTTACATCTAATTATTGAAGGAAGGACATTCACCCCATGGGGTTTGTAATTAATTTTTTTAATCAACCCAAATTACTTAATAGGCCATAAATTCATGCTTACCACCATATATTACTACACTAGATGGACCAAAGCCATAGCCACAAAGAATTACAAAGCACAAGATATGATTCACTTTTTGGAGGAACACATAACAACCAAGTTTGGCACACCCATTTCTTTGGTTTGTGACAATGGTTTGGATTTAATATCATCAAATTTTACTGAGTGGGAACATGATAATGAAATTATTATCAAGTTAGCCTCCAACTATTACCCTTAGGTAAATAGACTAGCATAATTAATAAACAAGAATATGATCAATGCAATTAAGAAATTAGTAGGGGATAAGCCCAAGTATTGGCATAATTTGTTAAAGTATGATATTTGGGTAGATTAAACAAGATAAAAACAAAACCTTAAAGATTCACCCTATCTATTGGTGTATGGATTCAAGCCTTTATTCCCAATTATGCTAAATTTACCCACTTATCAATTCATGTAGGGTTATATGGAGCCATGTGATGAAACATAGTCAAGATTATTGGAAATAATAAAAATGGGAGATTCATTAATTGAGGCCTTACAGTCATTCAACAAGCACCAAGATGTGGTCAAGGGGTGGTTTGATAAGAGAGAAAAAGTCAAAGCATTCAAGATTTTGTATATAGTGCTACTTTGGGATAAAGTCTATGAGAAAAAATGACAACATGAAAATTTTTCCACATTATGGATTTAACCATATTAGATTTTTGAGATCATAGGAATTAATTCAATTCATTTGAAGCATCTCCAAGGTAATGAGCTTACATATCCAATCAACAGATAGTTCTTGAATCACTACTTTAGGGCTGTACTATCTACTAATGTTACTGACTAACAAAGTAGATAAATGTAGTTGTAGGATTAGATTATATTTCTTGATTTATTATATTATGTTTCTTTCTTTATTATATTTTATTTCTTAATTTATTATATTAGTTTTTTCTTTCTAGATTAATCTTTCTTACTGTCAGTGTTTTGCTTTCTTAGATTAGATTTCCTACTTTCTAGAATAGTTATTTTTTTCTTTGGCAATCAGAATTATGTTTGGTTTAACTATAACTAAGATAAAAATAAAAAATAACCAATCTTATGACTTGTATAAAGGTTGAAAATTAAAAAAGAGAATACGCAATTTAGGACTAGTTTATAGATTAGGTGTATTTTTGTGTTTTTAAATCTTCAAGATAAAGGTAGGTAATAATGGATTATTCTAGATGGTGTCACAATTGAATACTTTTACCAAGCATGTGGAAGTTTTTATTAGAGTAATTCATACAAATTTAGAAATTTTTCTTGTTTTATTGGATTGAAACGCACTTATCACATTAAATACTTGCTAGAAATGACAATTTTGGGTATAGGTGTAGCTGGTAGGGATGTTCTAATAATGATTAGTTTTATTATTATACTAGCTCATTAGGGTTCCATCTCTTCTCTTTTTCATTAAATAAAAAAATAAAATAAAAAGATAAAAAAATAATGAGTTCAAAAGAGCAAAATAAAATCTAAATAAAATCAAAATGCTTGCATGATGAAATAAGGCCAATGCACCATGCATCATGATCAAAAGAATATAATGAAAATAGAAGATGAGCCTAAGGTATCTCTATCAGGGCTATGGACACATGGATGGAAGAAGATCAATGATTGAGCTTCCATTATTTTTAATGAGCTTCAAGAAATACTAGAATGAAACCTACAGTGCCATCAAAACCTCTGAAAAACTCATCACATCAAGGGTTAAATAAAGTACACATTTTGACACACACATATCCAATAAATTAAAAGGCAAGTATGTTATGTGAATCTAATTATGAGTATATTTCATGTATCTAATTTAAGTATTCTTCTTTTACACACTTCATGATTGATTTTATATTACAAATTAAAGTTATGGGTTCTTGGATACTCAAGAGTATTCCCCCTATGAGTCACCATTTGTTGTACCCAACATCCCCCTTATTTCCATAGAAAATGGGGGCCCAATTTTCTTTAGATTATGGTATTGAGTTTGAGCCCCTCTTCTATATTATTATGTAAAATCTGATAGAATATTGATTGTTAACCTTTTTTCATACTTTGGCAAAGTAGCATTTCTAATGTGTTTTCATAGACTAACCTTTTTTGGGAGTGTTTGTTGGGTTTTATGTTTTTAGACTTATCTTTTTGGGCTTTTCTCTTCAAATTTTTTTTCCACATGAATTGATCTTATGGTTTATTGTATTAGACATTTTGTTCATGATAATTTCCCTATAATAATTTCCTTATGCCAATTCACCCAAAGTAATTGACTTTATCAAATTTGTCTTTGTTAGAATTTTCTTATTGGATATTTTGTCTGATGGAATTTACACTTCAAAATATTTTACTTGGAATAATTATATCAAAACCTTTTCCTTGGGATTATTATTTTAGGTTAATTACATTGGAAATTTCATCCAACATAATTTCCCTAAATCAGACTTAATCTTGTAGACAATTTACCTGATACATTTTCCCTAAAAAAATCTTGTCAATATAATTTCATCAATAGAATTTCCCTTTAGCCCCTTTGAACCTATCCTTCAGGCTTTGTGCAACCTATACTTTAATACTTTTATCTTCAATATTCACCCTACAAAGTAGACCCTTTAGGCATTTTTCACCATGAAATAGATCCTTTAGAGTTTTAGAATATCCCTTCAGCCTTTCTGTTATGGCCACTTTACCTAATAAAGTGACCCTTTGGCCTTTTTACATCGATCATTTTCCTTACTAGAATTACCCTTCAGAACTTTTGTCCCAAGCCCTCTCCCCACTAAAATGTACTATATGAAGTAGACCATTCAGGCATTTTCATCACAAGGTAGATGCTTCAAACCTTTTGAAATTACCATTTATAACTTAGCTTATCCTTTAATACTTTTACCTTGGACTAATTCTTTTAGGGCTTTTTCCCTAGACCAATTCCTTTGAAAGTTGTGTCTTGGCCATTTTGTTTGACAAAAGTAAACTGTAGGCTTTATGTCTTAGACATTTTGTCTGATAGAATTGGTCTTCAGGAAAATTATTGTGGACATTTTGTCTGAAATAATTCCCCTTATGGAATTGGTTCTATGAACATTTTTTTGATGAACTGACCCTTTAAACTTTCAAAATGACCCTTCAACCTTTTGTCATAGCCATTTTTTTTGATATAATTACCCTTCAACCTTTTTTTCATGGCTATTTTGCTCATTCAACTTACCCTTTGGACTTTTTAATTTAGGCATTTTTCTTGATAAAATAGACTCGTTATGATAATTTCTTTAGAGACTTTATTTGAAAAAATTTCCCTAATGATATACATGCATCAAACAAAAATCCCACAATAATGACCCCATGTAAAAATCCTGTAACATTTTTTCCAATAGACCAAAATCCCTGTGGATATGCCAAGTGTCACCTTGCACTAAGCAATTTATTATATATATACTAATAAACTTTTATGTTAATGTTTATAGGAGTGAATCTGGAAGTGACAAGTGTTAAGCTTGTGGGAGTCAAAGAGTCAAAAACTAGGATCTAAGATGTGCATTAACTCATGTACTAAATATTTGATGGTGTGAAATCAAGCACAAAAAAATGCTTTTTTTGAAAATCTCTACAAGAGTGCCAAGTGGTAATATTGTGGGAGCCCAGTAAATAGAGATCCAATAGTGTGTGGGAGCCAAGTACATGAATATCAATGGTGTAATATTGACGAAGACTTTTCAAAAGTCCCAAAACTAGTTTAGAGCTACCAAGTGGCATAAAAATATTT
>JARHVA010003140.1:962500-1092500 GCA_037957365.1 Torreya grandis | reverse complement strand
TGGGAGATCAATTCTCTACAGTCCAAGGTGTTACATCTTCAATAGGGTACTACTAGATCATCTGACATCTTGTAATCTCATGTGATCCTAAATACACCTTTAGCATAACATATAATAATAACTCATTTACCCTCTAAATTTTTGGAACCTAAGATTAAACTTTATAATTGTAAGGGTGACCAAGAGCATGATCTCCATGATTTTAATAGAACATGTTTGGACTATGTGTCCAATGATTGGCTCTTAACTAAGTTGTTCCCTTACAATTTAAAGGACTATACATTACAATAGTTTTATGATCTTACTAAGTAATCCATCACAACATTTAATCCACTAGTAGATATGCTTTTTTCACACTTTTTAATCAACATCAGTGACAAGGTTTGATACATTCAAGGTGCATAACTCAAGTAAAAATCCAATGACCCAATAGTTGAATATGTCTTATGATATAAAACTATATTAGAAAATATGACTATCCCCTTGGCATATAAAGAACTCTAGGACATATTCAATTAGATTTTATTACCAGCATTATATGAATCTATACTATTCAAAAAAATTCCATCATTGACAAATATATGCCATATAATGAAATGATGGGAAGTCAAGCTTCTCTCCAAGGAGAAAGTAAAGTATACAAATAAATCAGATTCAACTAATATGAGTTAAAATAATCCCTCATATAAGGTGAGGTCTAATGAAAACAAGAATTATCAAAATACAATGGTTAATGTAGCCTCAAATCTATCTCATCGCATGGTTTTATCATCTCTTCCAAGGAGACCTTTCACAAATCTCCCTAAATCACCAACACATGTTCTCTAGTAACTCTTAAAATGCAATGTCATATCTCTCTCTCCCATCAAATATGTTGATACTACTAGGCCTCTTCCAAGGAATTATGATTCCAATGCATTCTACACTTATCATAGGGCACACAGCCATACTAAAAATAAATACATCAACTTGAGACATAAGATAAAAGATTTGATAGATGTTAATATCATTGATGTCAACACTCCTATAGAAGCACCCAGTTCACAACCAATAGAATTAAAAGCATTAAAAATATTTATAGATCCATTTCATTATACTTATCAGGCACATCCACTAGTAACATCTTATCATACTCATATGATTGACACACACCCTCTAAATAATATCATTATAGTGTATCATTCTATTGTGAAAATTATACCTATCACCACTTTATTAGAGTAAGAGATCATCAATGATGACTTAGATTTATATGCACTCTTTATACAAGATCACATTATTCATCATCCTATTTAGAGTGTCATGGTTGATAATGGGTCAAGCATTAATGTTTAATATTACACTTATACATTACTTGGGTTATTCAAAGAATGATATTTCTAAAATAGATATAGTTATTTTTGGCTTTAGTGGCCATATTTATATCTACATCAGGGAGATATTACTTCTATTACATGTTAGGCTCACACATGTGGCCATCATATTATTAGTTATGCCTAATTCTGACATATTTGACATGTTATTGGGTAGGCCTTAGATACATAATATTTGATCCATTCCATCTACTGTACACATATGTCTAAGGTATATACATGCTAATCAGGTGGTTAAAATTGAGGGCCTTCCATATGAGTATCATTTACCTATTCTATAACTCGTTACACAATAGACACTAACTTTTATTAGCACATCTTTGATATTAGTTAAGCCATAATTATAGGTGAGGTAAAAATTCTATTATCACACCTCTAATATCAATTGAACCACAAACATAAGTGAGGTCTACTCTTATAACATTACCACATACACATACTCTCCCATGGACACCTTTATTAGAGAAACCCCTATGTAGAAACATTACATGGATTATAAAGAGCCTCTCTCTATCCCATTACCATCCATATTAGTTTTTTCTTATAGAGAACTTGTGATAGTCACAAATTCTTCTACTAGATGGATCACCATGAAATTCATAGTTCATAGGTCTATCAGTCATCTCCATAGATTCATAACCTCACTCCATAGGTATTTTCTTCTAAAAAACACTTAGTACATCCATTTAAAATATATTAGATACTTCCTCACATAACACATGCAATCATTCTTCCTTTATTTGATACAAGACACTTTGATAGTGAGTCTCTTATAAGACTAATTGGTTAATATGTTCCTCTTTATTTACACATAGTTTCTTTTACCTCGATCCTTGTATATAATTTCATTTTCATGTTTCTTGTACATAGATTATACTCAATAAAAATAAAAACAATATAAATTTTTTAAAAATACAAAAATATTCAAATGTTTTCTTAGAATACACAAATTTTAGATTGTATGCATTTCTATGTTTACATTCCTTCTATTTGCCAAGTACTACATATGAAATTTATGCTAGTATAGTTGGTTTTATCATGCATACATGCTTCACTTGTTTTATTCAAGTGTTCATAGATCATTATAGGACTTAGGTCATATACATAGGTCCAAAATTACTACTATCTACCCATTAGAGGCACATACATAGATACACAGATTCAATGTTAATACATTCACCCATTCAGGGCATCATACTATATAACTTCCAGTTTGCCAAGTTATATATTTTTATACTCCATATCACATATTCAGCATTGATTATATCATGATATTTATAATCCTATACTACTCAAATTTTTTGTTGATTACTACTATTATAGACTCAACTTATGTACATATTTGATCTTATATTAATTTGTACCACATATTCATTCATGCTTTCATTTCTAGCTTTCCTAGTTTATATTTGATTATGCATATTTTCTTCTACATATCTTCTAGAGAATTTTAATATGCCATTATTCTATGGCTCAAATCCAATTACTTTCATTATGTGTATGCTTTAAACATGTACCCATATTATTATGGATGATTCTTAATTATGCATGTGGACATTTGAAAATATCATTCCATGTGGATCTAATCCAACCTTGATTTCTCTATGAATATGTATAAATTTAAACATGTCCTTGTATGTTTTTTCTTTCTCATAGTTAGTGACATGTGCCCATGTCCCTTGTATTGTGGCCCCTTGGCCTACTTTTCTTGCCTCATGTGTTTGTATTTATACTTTCATATATGTATCATGGCCATGACACTTGTCTCTTGAGTTTTAAATTCACTCAACTTGTGATGCCATGAGGAACCTCATACATCTCCCCTTCCTCATTAGGTTCCATGATGACATCATGTCCCATCCCCTGGGTAGTTTTCTTAGATTATATCCATATTTACTATTCATATACATACTTACATTATTATGTCTATCTTGCCAACCTTGTGAATGCTAAATCTAACATACATTGTATATAACCAAATTATGCTCACAATATTTTACTTTCTAATATCATGTATACACATTATATTATTTATCATGTAGATATCTTATTTTTAGTCTAACACACATGATGCATAGATTTTTTTTAGGATAATTATTGCAGAGGTTCAAAAACTACCCTCAAAAGAGGGGGAATTCATAGGGGTTTATGATAGAGATTAATCCATCCTAACACACTTAAAACATAGTGTTTTAGCATGTAGACATAAATTACATAGTCTAGATTTAGGAAAACATAATGAAAATTAGCCTCATATAGATCAATTTTATTTTTTCATGGTAATAACACATTTGATAAATATCACAACACATAATTAACTTACATAGTGTGGTATAAACTATGGGACTGTGTTATTATATAGTATCCCCAAAAATAGAAAATTATAGAATTATTAGAAAGGTATAATATTTATAGTTCAAATTTTCACAATCTTAGTAATAGATTATTATATATGCTCAATTTATGCTCAATTATACATATAATTACATATGTTTTCTTAGATTGGGGGCATCATGTGCAACATGATCACTCATATTTTAGTTTCAAACACATTGTTGTGACTTATTCTATAATTCATATACATATCTCTCAAAATTGGGGGCATGTGCATGGAACATTGTTCCCATATGTCTAGATTAATATTACTACTCTTAGATGGAATGGTAACTCCATGTAATTCTCCATGTTTCTACTTAAAACACCATTTTCACCAAGTTTTAAACTCGATTGATGCCTTCTTTTACTAAAGTGGTTGGCATTCCTAAGTAGTCCATCAACTACTTTAATCATCTAAAAATGACACTTGAGTGATAAGAGTGTTACTTGAGACCACCTATCCCTAGCTTAGCCCTATACCTATCCTAGGTCCTATTTAGACATTTATCGATCCTTTGTGTGGGCCACCCACATCCCTAAATTAGTCCCAAACCATCAATTTAACATCATATCCCTTAGTGCCTCAGTTTCTTCCACCTAAACACTAGCACCATAATTTGGATAGTACCACCCCATGGTGTTAGTTTCCTAGTTTGGGTTCTATCCATTTCCCACCTTTTGTTACTAATGAATATATTTTCAACTGAGTAACAACCTATGGTTAGCCTAGACCTCTTTTAAGACCCACACAAGTACTAGAAAAATATATAAAAATGATCTTTATCCTTTTCTCCAATGGATGTAAATCAGATACAATTACAAAAATATCAATTTTATCAATCCCTATTCTACCTTAATTCTACATATAATGATATAGACCATTCCTAATCTCAAATTACTCATATTTATAGTCTCAATAAAATTTAATGTATTCAGACCAACATTCATATTAGCTTCACTTGCACTTGTACCAACACTTTGATGAGGAGAACTAAATTGATTTTGATCACTCTTTAAAGTATTGGTATGTAGGTAAATCTCATCACAATAGGGTGTTGAGTATGTCTAGCTTACCCAACTAACATCACACTTTTTTACTTGTGCTAGCTGAATGACTTAGCAATAAGAAGGTTTAAGGTTTGTAAATAAAATCAATCAAAATTGATCACCTATAGGGAATCAGAACTCATGTGCATAAGATCAAGCTAGGTAGAACTAGACACAGGTGTACCTAGAAGCTTAGAACAATTATACATAAAGGACACTAGTGCCATATGGAACTACTACTTAATTATGGTCCTACTATCCAAGAAGGGTTTTGACACATAAATCTTATCCAAGACACTTAGATCAGATCTTGTCCTAGTTTTTATCCTCAAGATCTCCCATCTCAATCAATTTCTAGCTAAGTACATGTTTACATTATTTTATTTATAATTTTAGAAATGTTAAACTAAGTTAATTCTATTACAAATTAGTGGCTATATTTATTGCATATTTCTACACTAATTTGTTATACTCAGACCTTTAATAACATAGGGCTTAAATTCCATAACCCTAAAAAGTAAAATCAATTGGTGAACACAACTTACTTTATATGTTACTTAAAATCCTAGTGTAACATTAGGGTTTCCCTTCTTATTTATAGAATATACATAGTTTTATATTGTATCCCATCATCATGATTATCATGATGGATGCCATTTTTTACTTTTTGGCAAAAATTATCATGTTTTTTCTTACATGTCTATTATCCACCATTTGTATAAAAATGCACATGTATATCACTCCTCTCATGGATCATGTCAAAGCTCAACTTATTTTACACATTGGTCCACCCTCTCTTGAGTCCCCCTTATATGAGGATCATTGTTAAATGGATCACTCTGAAGTACCTTTGATTACTAATCAATGATAGAGAACTTAGAGGCCTCCTTTTCTTTTGCCTCCACTTAGATCAATTGATTGCATTTGCTCACATCCCACCTCTACTAGTTGCCTTTAGAAAATAGTACATCTCATAGTTTAAGCTATTACTAGATGGAATAGGATGATTCCTTAGAATATATAGGAAAAACATAACCCCACCTTCCCTCCTTGTCCCCAAAACACTACAACATGACTTCGAGATCAACATAGAGAATTTGATATTAAGGATCAATTAAGAAACACACCAACTAAGATTTACATATTAGAATTACTTAAACAAGAAACTATTTTCAAAGATATTATTTTTCAAACACTCAATCATATTTCTTTGCCTCATTATATATATACAACCTAATTTGTATTTATCATGAAAACTATTAAAGACATTAAGCATGTTATATCATTTTTGAATGAGGATTTTCCATCATAGTTAGTTATTGATCAGAATATACCACTCTTAATTTAGGCACAAATCAATACCACCACTATTAAATGGGTTATAATTGATAGTGGTTCATGACTTAACATATATAGCCTCACATTTCAATAGACTATGCGATTTGATATAGAGTCCATTTAGAAGACATATAGTAATATCATAGGTTTCAATGACATTCCTAGACATTCGGTTCTATTACATTGGATATTAGAGTTGGGATAAAAACCCGATCTATATAATTTCAAGTGATGCCTAATCATTTTCACTATAACCTATTACTTGGGTGTCCTTAGATACATGATATGGAGGTCTTCTATCTACCTTTCACATATGCATCAAGTTTTTACATGATGGGTACTTATACACTTTCCCAATACATAATCAATCATTTAGATATTACAAAGTCACTAAGCTTACCACCTTGAGTACATATTTAGATGGGATACCTCATATTATTATATATTCTCAACCTCACAAGATTATGATTGAGAATATGCATAAATATGAGGCTAAGGATCCAAAAACATTATTCCTACACCCATTCCAAATCCTCTTACAACATAATTACCTTTACCCATGATAAATGAGGACCCTTCTGGAGGACAACTATCTCCACCTAGGGTGGATGATGGGATTATCACAACATAATTACCATTACTTATTAATTAAATGAAGTATACATCCACAACTAAAATACAAATTCCCAAACCACCATAGAGGATTATCCAATACCCATTGACATTTATGATTACTTATGTGTATTGAGTTTCACACTAATGGGCCCTATAGAGTACATATGGAATTTATGCCTTTTTATACATTGGTAACACCACTAGTTTATAATCCTATAACTACAAGCCCACCTACTTATTTAAATTTAGAGGCATATTCATCCATTCACTTAGTATATATGGTTACATATATTTATATCATCTAATTTATATAGATTTAGGTAGGTATTTCACATGATAGACCACATTAGATTTTATAGATATTACTTGATAGAGGATTGATGGTATTACACATAGTTAATCATCAATCCATTAGTATATTGCTGTAGTAGGAAGGTCAAACATTGTGACATTTTCATATGATTATAGGACATGTTAAATATACATGTTCAATATTACAAAATAATTTGAATAAGTTTAAGGCTTAGGGAACTATTCAGATTACACAACCTCCACTTCCACCAATATAGTCACCATGATGTGTTCATCATCTAAATAAATAATCACAAAATGATCCATTAACTATCTATATTAATTTTAGGATAGATACATCCCCCATGTTACTATAGATGAGGATTTTGATCCTCATACTTGCACCTTTGTATTTTTCATCACATAAGACATCAGGATGATGAGTTACAATAGGTCGTACATTACCAAAGTTAAATATGACATATCACACTAGCATTTTCATGTAGACACAATGTGTCCAACACATTATTCTTTGTTATAGGCACATGTACTCATATGCAAGCTACACTTAGCAATACATGGTTATAGGTGATGGATGCCATAGTTGATCAATCAGACTAATGTTTGAAATTTAATCATGAGGGACACATGGTCTACATTCTAAATGATGGAACAAATGAGAACCATAGGTATCATATAGATAATATATATTTCAATGGGTTTACCCTATGAATATATGGGATACATCTTACATAGTAGAGAAACACACTACTTGAATACATAAAAAATAGACTAACACCAAGGATAAGGCTATACAGATACATACATCATAATATGATAATTGTGATGATGATTAATTATTTGAGTTTTGATATATCTAGTATCTGACATTGGATGATCTCCCACTTGATCCACTGTTTGATTATCCACATCCCATGTATGTGCTCTTAGTTTTATAGAGACATTATACTTTAGGTGAACCTTATCTGATTTATTTATAGAATTTACTTGCACGTAACATATATCCAAAAAATACAAAAATAATATAATATCATAAAAAATCATTCAAATATTTACTCAAAAATATAAACTATAGAGTGTATACATTACCATTTTTACACTTCTTATACTTTTTAGATACTACACATGCTAGCTATATTAGTATAGTCAATTATTATCATACATACATTACTTCACTTATTATTCTCAAGTGTTATTAGATATTTACAAGACCTAGGTCCACTACATATCTATAGATTTGATACTATCTACCTATTGGGTGCATATAAATATATACATAGGTTATTCATTTGTTACATTCACCCATTTGGGGCATCCTATACATAGTTTTGATTACCAAATTACATATTTATAAAATTTAAATTGCATGTTGAGTATTTTTATATCTTGATATTGATCATCCTACACCTAGTCAGATTCATTATCGACTACTACTACTATAGACTCAACTTATATACATCTTAGCTCTTATATAGATTTGTACCACATGTTCATGCATAATTTCATTTCTAGATTTCCTATTTTATACTTGATTGTGTCTCTATACTTATTCTATTCAATTTAAATTGAATATTACATTTCTTTATGGATCTATGCCACTTATTTTCATTATATTCATGCTTTCAACATGTGCACATGTCCTTGTGTGTGCCTTATTAATTATGTATGTAGACATTTAAACATGTACTTCCATGTGGATCTAAGACAAATTACTTGTTTTTTTCTCATTTTTATATTTTAACATGTCCTTTTATGTCTTACTTTATAAGATTTAATTACATGTGTCCATTTCCCTTGTATTATATCCCCTCGACCTACTTTACATGCCTCATGTGTGGTGTATGTATGCTTTATTATATGCATAATTCACATGATAATTATTTATTACTTATTACACACTCCAATTTTAGATCCCATGATGGATATCATGCATCTCCCCTTCCTACTTGGATATCATGATGAACATCAAGTTCCATCCCCTAGGTAGATACTAAGTTATTACTCAAATTTAATGTTCATATACATTGTTGTATCTATCTCGACAACCTTGTGAATTTTAGATATAACATAAATAATAAAATAAAAAATTATGATCAGATTATCTTACATTGTGATAGTCTTTATGCACATTATATTGTTTTATTACGTAGATATCATATATGTCCCAAATAACACACATTTTATAGAGTTTCTTCTTTTAAGGTTCATTCTTGCACATGTTCAATAAATACCCTCAAAATAAATGAAATTCATAGGGTTTTGTCATATATATTAGGATATCTAAATGCACTAATAATAAAAAATTTAGGAGACAAACATAGAATATAGAAATTAGTTTCAAGAAAACACGGTGGGAAATGGTGACATAGAGACTAGTTTTAGTTGCATAGAAATGATAATAGTTGGACATTAGTGCCCAAATTGGGATACTAGAACCAAAAACAATACTATCCAAGAGATGGAACTACTATATAGTAGCCTCAAATTTATAAAATGTTATATTATCCAAAAAATTATAATAGGTATAGTCCAAATGTGCATAGGTTTAGTTACAAATTACTAGTTTTGGTTCAATTTAGCTCAGATTCATACCAATTGGCTTAGATTAGGGGCATAATGCATGGAATGATCATTATAATTTTAGTTCATATCTGAGATATATATTATTATAACTCAATCCAAAATCCATATACTTAAATACTATATTTGGGGGCATATGTGTAACACATTATTTCTATATGCTCATTTATACACTAGATGATTAGATGGAATGACAAACTCCATGTCAACCTATATGTTTTATACACTAGAGACCATGTTATAAGTTACACACCAGATTTATGCCTTACTCCATTTACAATTATTGGCATTTTCAAGTAGCCTAGAGTTACCTGATATTTCCAAGTGGCCTAGAGCCATTTTACACTCTAGAGTTCATAAGTGGCCATAAAGCTGACATATATAGTTCCAATTATAGTTACACATCTTCAATTAGATCTTTCACTTTCAGTTTAATATGCATCTAATACACATGGGTAGGTAATGATAGAGTCACCGTTTACTTGAGTTCATGATCCACCTACATGAGAGAATTGGACACACCATCAGTCCAATCCAAGATATTCAAAGTCATGGTCCACCAAGTAGGGGTGGGTAATGATGGATTCAAAATGAATTGAGTTCTTGAGCCACCCACATATGGGGATTAAGAAAAACAATATCTCAGTCTAAGTTATTCAGTAATTAATCAGTCCTACATATACACACATAGGTTATCACCATGTTTATGAAGTGGTTCATGTACCCAAAGAAGTGTATTTATTCCTTTCCTTTATCTTATCTCTTTACTAAATTTTTATGTACTTTTTATATATATTAAGGATTGATGTATCCATGTTTAATTTATTGGGAACACAATGGACCATGCTTCACATATTCAAATATATATTCACAGGCTTCATGTCTTATGTAAGTCTAGGTATGTTTCTTTTTATTAGAACCTAGTGATTTCACTTTGATATATTTATAAAATATGGGGAAATTTTAATCATTTAAAAATGATACTTGAGTGCTAAGAGAGTTAGTTAAGACCACCCATCCCTAGCTTATCCATAAAACTATCCTAGAGATTATTTAGACACTTATTCATCCTTCATGTGGGCCACACATGTCTTAAAACATCCCTAAAGTAGTCGTAGATCATCATTTTAACATTTGGCCCATAGTGCCTTAGGTTTTACCACCTAAAAACTAGCACCATAATTTGGATATTAGCACCCCATGTTGTTAATGTCCTAGTTTGGGTGCTAATGTCCTTCTCCCACCTTTTATTTCCAATAGATATTATTTCAAATGAGAAACCACCTAGGGTCAACCTAGACCTATTTTAAGACCGACACAAGCACTATAATAGTATATATACATGAGTTTTATCCCTTTATCCACTGGATGGAAATCAAATGCAAATTACATAAACAAACTCTAAATAAGTTATGCAAAATCAAGGTTATCAATCCCTATTTTACCTTCTACATAAAACCATCTACAACATTCCTAATCTTATATTACTCAAATTTATAATCAATTTAACATTTAAATAACTCAAATTGACATTCATATTAGCTTCAATTTCACTTACAACACCACTTAGGTGTGGAGAACTACATTGGGCTTAATCCCTCTTCAAAGTATTGATATGTAGGCAAATATCATCATAATGGGTTATTGAGGATGTCAAGCATATCCCACTAACATCACACTTTGTTACTTTTACAAACTGAATGTATTATAAATAATGAGGTTTAGGTTTTTCATATAAAATCAATCAAAATAGATCACTTATAGAGAATTAAAACTTGTGTGTATAGGAACAACTTTGGTAGATCTAGACATAGGTACACCCAAAAGCTCAAAATAGTTCTACCTAGAGGATACTAGTACCAAAATAGGGACACTAATGCCATATTTTACTACTATATAAGAAGGGTTTTGACACCTATATCCTATTTATGACACTCAGATCAGCTCCTATCCTAGTTTACAACCTCTAAATCCCCTATCTTTGTCAATTTATAACTAAGTACTTGTTTACACTATTATTATTAGAAAGGAAAAACTAGGTTAATTTTATAAAAAATTAATGGTTATTTTTATTTTATATTTATAACCTAGTTTATTATAGTCAAACCTTTAATAACTTATGGCTTAAACTCCATAAACCTAAAAAGTTAAATTAGCTACATTCTTGAGTGCCCAAGTGGCTCCTAAGATATTTTACATTTTAGAGTTTATTAGTGGCCCTAAATCCATCCTATACATTCTCAATTACATCACATAGCTTTAGTTACATAAGAAATTTAAATTTTAGATGCACCTACTACACATAGGTAGGAAATAATTTATTTATAGCCTAACTAAGTTCTTGAGACACCTATGTAGGAGGGTTGGACAAGACATTATTCTATTCTAAGTTATTCAAAGATTATGATCCACCAAACAGGGGTGGGTAATGATGGAGTCAATGCCAACTTGAGTTCTTGAGCCACCCATACATGGGGATTGATCAAACCATCAACTCAATCCAAGTTATTCACCATTTGATCACCATCTACTTTCACACATAAGATGTCACCATATTTTAGCATTGGTTTGCATACCCAATGAGGTATATTCATTATTTTCCTCTTTCTCTCATCTCTTTACTCAGTTTTGTCGTTACTTTTGATGTTTTTAAATTAAGAATTGATTCTTTCATGTTTCATTTGTATAACATATAATGGAGAATTTTTCACAAACTCAAACCTAAAACCTAGATTCATGGGCTTGGCCTCTTAGTTAAATATAGGTACATTTATTTTCCTTTATCCTATTATTTTCACTTTTTTACATTTGTATAATAAAGGGGGGTAAATGCAGTCATTTAATATTTCATTTGAGTGTAATAAGTGTCACTTAAGACCACCTTGTCCTTGGCTTAGCTCTAGAACTATCTTAAGGCCTCTCTTGATAATTTTATAGATTTTATGTGAGCCCAACCCATTCATAAATATACCAGAAGTAACACTAAACTACCCCTAGGTACCTAAGTCTTATTTTTTTCCATTCCTACCTCCTAGACACAAACGTAATCCTTTAGATTATAACACACTATGATATTGACCAAATGGAAGTGTTAATGTCCCTTCAATCTTTACTCTACCAACATAAATCTTTTCATTCCTCAAATCACTCCTAAGTTCAGCCTAGACTTATTTAACCTCTTGACAAGCACCATAATGCTATTAATAGATCACTTTCATTCACTTGTCCACTAGAGGTAAATAAGAAGTAAACAATCATAAATAAACTCAATAACATTTATGAAAATCAAGGTCATTGATCCCTATTTTTTCCTACTTTTGCATACACCCACTACAACATCCCAGAGTTTAGATTAGTTAAATTTCTAGTTTCAATTCACACTCAAAGAACTCAAATTGGCACTCATACTAGCATTCACTTACACTTACACCAACACTTATATTAGGATAAATACATATAATTTGATCCCATTTCAAAGTATTGGTATGTAAGAAACACTCAACACATGGGGTTTTGTGGTCATTCCCAACCTACCCTGATGATTCCACTCTTATTCTACTTATGTTTCTCAAATATGTTAACAAACATGGAGGCCTATTATTTCACATTGAATCAATCAAAACATGGAACAAACAAAAAACCAACATATATGCACACATGCATAGACTTTGGAGAACTAGATGAAGGTCCACCCAAAATATCATTGTCCCTACTACCAAAAGGACACTAACAGAACACAAATGACACTAGTACAATGCACTATTATCGAGAGGGCCATGATATTATCTAGGAGGGTTTATAACCCTTGACTATTGTTCATGACATCTTACACAATATTTATATCAGTTTTTGCCTATATTAATTTATCTTATTCATTTTGTAGCTAAGTACATATCTTATAATTCATTTGATAATTATATAATAATTAGATAAATCAATTATTATACAAATCAACAGTTGTTGATATTGCTATATTTTTTCCTTGATTAATTACTCTAGCACTTTAAAAACCTAGGGTTTTACATCCCATAAATCACTTAAAAGTTAAATTAGTGTAAAATCAATAATACATTTAGAAATAATGTAAACCATGGAATCCAATCATTTATCTACTATGACATCAACATACACATGTAAACTATAAAATACAATGGAATGAAAATGCCTTAGTTATAACATTACTTTGTTCAATGTTTTCATTATAAAAATTAGATCTAGGGATATGAGTTAAATCCAATAACACAAAACTCTTTGCTATTGAATCATAACTAGTCTAATATATCAGGGGATAGGTATATGCATTGTATATTAGCACCCTCATGTATATATCATAGCTTATCCATACAATAAATCTAGTAATTTTCACATATAAATTTAGGAAGAATCAATATAATTTGTAGTATACTCTTGACCCAAATAATAATATATGATACAATCAATCATAAATCATGAATCTCATTATTTCCATTCACTTAACCACAAGAGTGATATACATAATTTTATTAAATGAGCTATATTCAAAACCAAATATGTATAAAAGATTAAAATAAGAAATCTAAGTATTTTTAGTCCCTTTCCAACATATCCTTTGAACATAATTTAATATTTATATATTAATGATAATAAAACCAAGTCAACAATATTATTACATCTAGTTTTTTCCTATCATTATTTGAGACATTATTCAGTATATTATGTGTTAGTAATTAGTAAATGTGGGTTCATTATGAGTTGGATTAGTTATGATGTTTTTGATAGTAGAAATATTTTTATTTGTGTAGATTTTGCATTATGATTATGATTATGATCATGATTTTTATTTATTAGCAAATTTTATTGGCTATTATGATTTTATGTTAATTATATATCATGATATGGACTAACTATATGTTTTTTTGATGAGTTAGATGTAGTAGGATATTTTCCACCCTCAGTTATCATGTATAAGTAGAATATTATTGGAGAGGGGGTTAGTAGATGATTACATTAAGGGGTAAAGATAAAATTTGGGGAACCCACACACACCACATTAGAATTGAATGGGTGTTTTTTTTATTGCTAACCATATGGTTGATTTAACAAGTTGAATGAACTCAGTTATGATTAATTTTTATAGCTATATTTAGTGATACACACTTACATTATTTTGGATGATATTTTTTTGTATGATGTTTTCCATATAGTTTAAATGTAGTAAAATTGTTTCTTAGACATTTATATTACTTGTTGAATGGGAGTAATCTTGTCAAGTTATGTTTGTGTTAATACTAAAAACCATCATTTAATTTAATATGATTTTAGTAAGACTTATTATGCATATGGGAATGTGCAGGTTATGGATGGTAAAAGTCTTGAGTTCTTAGTTTATTTCTTGTAATATTTTATTGTAAAACACCCCTTGGGGGTATTATTGTCCAAATGGTACTAGGGGTAACCCCCCCTCCACCCTAAGGTAATTGTTTGATGTTAAATTCAAATTTGTATTTAGTCATTTATGGTTTGAAAATTTATTAACATAGGAAGTTTCTAGACATGGACATGATTTTATTTTTACAAGGTTGATATTATAGTTAGGGTTCATTTATGATTAAAAATTATTCTATAAAGGAAATTAGGTTTTTTTCTTTTTGGATGATAATCATTCAAATAGGTTTACTTCACTTGGTAAATGGGAAGTTTTTAGCCATCAAGCTTACATAGAGTGGAGGTATTGAGAGTGGAATGGAGTGGAGTTGCTCATTTATTGAAGTAATTTCTCATGTGTTAAGAGGATGTGAGAATGAAGATGATGGGAGACCATGTTGGGTATGTATAAAATGGGGAATAAGATAAGTAGGTAAAGATGGAGATAAAAGGTTGATCATGGAAAAAGGAGATGAATAGAATAAGGAATTTCAAAGAAAAAAAATTATAGGAAATAAATAAGGGTAATTGCATTAAAACTTGAATGAAAATATAAGAAATAGCTAGGTAGGACAAATTAAAAATACTTGTAGTTTTTCATGTCGTTTTTTAAAAATAAGGTCCATGGCAATACTAGTTTAATAATACCTAGCTATGGATTTAATTAGGATGGAACCATTAAATTTGGAATCTATAAACCTTTATAATTGATATAAACTATAAAGGGTTTCATTCTTATTGACCTTGGATAGAATGTAGTTCCACCCAATGTCGAATCGAGATTGCTCTAAACTAGACATTTATTATTTAGGTTTTGTTAAACCACTAAGAATAAAATATTGTTTGGTTATAGATGACACTTATGAGGTATAATGTATTTTATTGGGTAACCTACAAATAATAAATTATTAAAAAAAATTGGGTTCATGTAAATATTGTATTTATTAAATATATGCATATATATACATGTGGCATCTAATACACACACACACACACACACACACACACACACACACACACACACACACACACACACACACACACACACACACACACACACACACACACACACCTATGTATGTATGTATGTATGTGATTGCATAAAAACTCAAATGAAAAGACAATAAATAACTAGGTAAACCAAATGAAAAATACTTGTATTTTTTCATGTCTTGATTTAAAAATAAATTCCATGGCAATACTAAATTAATAATACCTAGTTATGGAATGAATTAGGGTGGAACCATCCAATTTGGAATGCAGAAACTTTTCTATCTAATAGAAAATGAAAAGGGTTACTTTCCCATTGACCTTGGATAGAACTTAGTTCCACCCACTGGCCATTGGGGATCACTTTATACTAGAAAAGGTTTGATTAAACCACTAGAAATAAAAGGCTATTTGGTTATAGACAACACTTATTAGTTAGAATGTATGTTCTTGGGTAACCTAAAGCTAATAAATTCATAAAAATATCTAGGTTCATGTAAATATTATATTTATTAAATATATGCACATATATATATATATGTGTGTGTGGCATATAATACATATACATAAATTCATATATAAAGGTTATAATTTTATATAAATTTCTAAGTTTTATTTTTGATAATGATTCAACTAAAAACATGGTTTGAAATCTTTCAAAAGACTCTTGGGATATGATAGATTGGGTAGATGTTTCACTTAGACGTATAGAGTAAAATCACTTAGAAATCTTAAGACATTTTAGAAAATATACAAGTTTGGGTATGACTATTTAATGGACTTTATTGATTGAATTATTCATTTTTAATCTTATGAGATTCTGTTTATTAAAGATATAAATAATATAAAGGGATATGGTAACTTTTTGGGTGTTTGAGATTTGATTTTATTATCCTTGTTATTATATATACTAGAAAACATTTACGACATAACCTCTAACATTTTGGGATCTTAATTAAGGTTAAATTCACTCTATGGCATGAGGTATTGGTATTGGGTCTTGTAGTGACTAGTGGAGTAATAGCTATAAGAAATGAAAATGTTAACCCAACTAGTTTGGATATGGATATGGATCCTATATCTACATAGGTTGAATGGAATGGTGATGGGGATGGATTTATCCTAAGGTGGGATGAAATCCAATAAACCATAAAATTGAGGGAAAGGAAAGGCAATAAAAAAGGTTTGTGAACAAAGAACATGAATCTTTTCTAACCATCTCCAAGATAACAACAAACTCCAAAGAATTGATTATTATAGACTAATACTTTAACACATAAAATTGACAAACACAATGAAAATGTCTAAGGGATTTAATGAAGTTAGCTCCAAGTTATTAACTAAAGGTTGCTTGTTATCAAGACTATTGTAATACATATTAACTTCAATATTATCTATAATATAAAAGATCATCTTTTAATATATATGGATTAATATATCAATTTTCATCAAATTTAATCTCTACAAATATTACAAAGAGTAACTTAATTAACTTATTACATGAGAATAAGATCTAACAACCTAAATTACTGCTACACATTCCAATTGACAAAATTTTAATAATCAATTATAAGATACTTGGAACTAATATTGAAAATATTAGGAAAGACTAAGTTATTTGTTAGATAAAAATGCATAAACACTATAACATAGACATGAAATAGACAACCAAACAACATAGACTTACATAATAATCCAAAGGATTTCTTATCTATATTAAAATATGTAAAATTATCTCCTCCCTTTGGGAATGTAGGAGATACATGTATATATAGGATTGGGATGAGGACACCTCATCACTCAAACCATTCTCAAATTTTACATCTATTTTGTAAAATATATCTCAAAGGAGTACACATTAGACACCTAGAAAAACATGACACCAACGAACAAATCTTGTTGAAGAAAAATTTAGATACCACTAAATAACATAATTTTAGAGGGGATTTACTATGATGAGGTAGTTGTAGTAGTGGACACTTGTACTCTAGCGATTGTTACCATTATAATCAATGTTAAAACTAAGGTTAGTCGTGTCCCTTACAAAATATCTATAATTAAAGTGGCCAGTGGATTCTACTTGTTCACCTAAATCTATAAGTAGAGGGTATGGATTTCTTGAAAATCATTCTTGATGGTCTTAAAATCTAATAGAGGCCTTTTGATAATTTTGGGGAACCTATCCATTAGTTTTCTATGTGATTTTATATCATCCCCAATCTCTACATAAATAGTTTGTTTTTGAATGACCTGGCTTCTAGAAAAATTCACCAAATAGTATAGCTAATTAGGTGTCTTATAAACCATGCCCTTGACTTTTACTTTAAAACTATTCACAATTATTTGAATTACTTTGAATATGGCCTTAAGGACCAATTCCTTGATCTGATCAATTACTCCAATGATCATCATCTCCTCCCAAATTGTAGTGGCCTACCTCTCATAGCCAATAATCTATTATACTACATTTTGCATCTCTTTTTGCCACTCAATAAAACTATACCTACTAGTAGATACATAATTCTAGACCCACATAGCATCTAAATCAATTATCAAATTTAGGTGTCTATAAGCTTTGTCTTTGGTTGTTCAGCTTTGGAGGAATAGTTTGGCTTCCATCTTCTTCATATCCTCTAATAGGGAGGATACATCCCCCCATTTCAATTGGGATTCCTTATTATCTTTGATTATTAATTAGAGGATATCATATAACCTTTTGGATACTCCCTATACACTACCTATGAGGTCCCTTGGAGGTTGAATTATATTCCCTCCATATAGGGCTTCCAATGATTGATCATATCCCTTAAGCATTTCTTTTATCAGTCCTAAAAATTCAACAAAGGTATAGGTTCCTCTCTATAACCATCCAAGTCATAGGGGTGGGTTCTATGCCTCTTAGTCAATTGAAACACATCTTCTCTTTGTTCTAACTCCATCTATTATCTTTCATCCATTATATTTTTTATTTTAATCTTCCTCATAGTCATAGTTACCTTATCAAAATGAAACTTAACTATGGGATTTTCAATAATGACCAAGTCCTTCCTTCCCTCCTCCACATGTTGCATTTTTTAAATCTATTTAGGGAAATTCAGGGGGATAGTTATTTTAAAGGCTTTGCCTATTATATAGGAGTAGAATATAGGGATTTCCCTAAGGGAGCATGGGCTTGGGAGAATATGTTTCTAGCCAAGGGAAAGGAGTAATGGTTATTCTCCATTTAGTGACTCATTTGGGAGCCATTATATTAACTATTAGTTTCCCTTTGTCTAGCCCCTTATGTGTTGTAACCATGACCAACTCTATATGAGTTGAAGGACCAATAGGTAAACCTAATTTGAATGGATAGTTAAGGAGGAGAAATTGGGGAGAAAAATATGTTGGTGGATACCAAGATTTAAAATTTCACTTGCCTATTTAATCTAGAGGGATGATGTCTTAAGGCCACAAATAATGAATGAGTAAAAGGGGTATTAAGCAAGTTTTTTAAATATTCTATTATAGGATGTATGAGTAACCGTATTAGGACCTTTATAAATTTGGCTATGGGATTCCACTTCTTAAATTACATGGGTTATGTCTAGGGTTTTTGAAACTATCATTTTATCCACCAAACCTTATTTAATTGGGTAAAAGAATACAAAACATGAGGAATAACCACCACAAAACAATGGGGATGGAAGAAAATATAATTATAAGAGAGGAATAAGAATTTGGTCCACTCACCCTTTGTGTAGTAGTAAGTTGAGAAACTACTATTATAAATGGTGTTGATGTGCTAGGAAGTGCTAGCATAGGAGGTACATTTGTTAGTATTCCCTATGTTTAAGTTAGAGGTTTAAACTCTAGTTCATCTCCATTTTCTCCACATTTTTCTTAAAACAACTCAATTGAGCTTGAATTGGTCTTCAAAATTATAGTGTCCCCAGACTAAGCTTTGTATGGAAACCATGCATCCTCTAGCTCACTCTCCATGGTATCATGAATGGTCTTAGATAAGAAGGTTTTAGTCTTGTCTTCCCATTCTTTTTATAATAACCATTCTCCCTATATAAGTTTGTATTTATCATCTTTACCATCATATGATATTTACCTGGGTTCTAATTCCTTACATCCATTTATTTATCCTTTATTCTCCTTGACTTTTCCTCAAAGGCTCCCTTTGTTTGAGTTTTTTTAGGGGAAATAGAAGAGTCCTTCACCTTTATCTCTTACACAAGAGTTGGTCCAATGAGAGTAGTAGTTGATGTTGATGGAGGGGAAGCAATAATAAGTAAATCTAAATGGATAGTGGGTGGTGATGAACTAGTGGCAATAGTGGTTCATGAAGGGGAAACTAGGGAAGTAAGAAAGAAAAAAATTATGGATTATAAATATCGGAGGCTTACCTATTAGGATACCATGAGTAGAGGGAAAGGTAAAACAAAAAAAAAAGATACTAGGGTGATCCATACTTGTAGTATCTAGTGTTGTGGTAGTCGAGTATGGAGGAGTGGAAATTATGGTGGTAGTTGTTATGGTCACCACTAGGATAGAATGTTAAAGGGACCCCGAAATGATTGCTTGTTCACTTCCCATAGATGCATGTGTATATGGTCCATCTTGATCCTACCCTATAATTTTAATTTGTAAGAGAGGTTCAGGAGTGATGTAGGAACAACTAGTAAGCAAAACACCATTTTGTGTTGTTGAAGTGATATATGTAGTCAGGAGTCATAGTTGGTCTATTTTGGGGTATAGGTGAGTGTGAAGGATATTATAGTATCCATTTGTGGTCATTATAATCACTTTGAGTCATCATTGTGTGTTTTGTATGTGTTTGGAGTTTACCCTCCAAAAGTATAAATTTTAAAATTTAAATATTAAACTAAGCCTAAGAGGGATAAAAGCATGGTATGGAGTGGTTAGGTGAGATAAATTTGGTGTAAAGGTCTAAGGAATCATGTAGAGAGTGTTTGGAGATATAATATGTCTAAGTCATTAAGTCAAGAGTCATGTTAAAAAATACAACTACCACTCATACATTGAGTAGGCATGTAAGAGTCATGTTTTGGTAACTACCACAACAAATGTTGAAGTTAGATGTGAAATAAGTTGTGAGTTAGTTTTGTGGCATATGGGAAAGTGAGAGGGAGAGGAGAGAACTCCAATAAAGGGGAGGAGAAACCATAGAATGGAAGAATGTATAAACTCCTCAAGAAAGGTGACAAGTCCATGATTAGACTACAAATGTAAAAGATGACAATTTAAATAAATAAATAAAAGACTATTATGTGTGTTTATACTTTTTTGTATAGTATTGGATTACTCTTAGTTGTAGATTGTCTTTTATAGTCCCTTGATGGAATGATCATGTCAATGGTTGTATGAGGTTATAGGTTTGATTAGTGGGTTGTAGATTACAATCAAGAAGGGAATTGTCAAGTTGGCATATAAATATTGTTAGGGAAAGCTCTCATGTATTATATTAACCCTAAATACATTTGAATATTAAAATCTTTTTTTTATTGAATACAATGTTTAATAGTGAATAAACTTAGGAAAAGTTGGTCTCCATTCTCAAACCCTGCATATGCCTATAACTGTCAAGTAAGTTGATGAGTTATTATTATTTGAATTATAGGTTATGGTATTGGCTTGAGATAATAGTCTGTCGGCTAAGGACCTTTGAATAAATACTAATTCATATGGTTTTAAGGCATAATAAGTGATAAACCTATGATGCATAGTCAACCCTAAGGGTAACCCTTTTGGCACAAGTAGAAACCCTATGTTTACTCAGTCATATATTAGATAAGGAATGTATAGGCTTAATAAAATGAAGGGGGCATTAATTTATTTAAGTATTAATGTGAAAGGAAGAATAACAAGGTTTGATCATATCCATTTTAAAGTATGAGACTTCTTATAATATATAGAGACTGCTAAATAGTTACACAGTCTTCCTAGAGTACACATAGTTTTCTACTTTGACCATTATCAACCTTAGAAGGATTGGTTGAGGTTCCCAACCTATTTGAATAGATGTATAAGGTCAAGAAAGACTCGATAAAAGTCTTAGTTCATTTTTAAACTGTCCAAAACTAAAGAAAATGAATTTTGAATCCTCTCATCTTACTCAGTGAGCTACTTAGGGTTTAGAAACATAATGTTATAGATTAATATTTAGTAACATTATTATTGTATGTGAATTTGAGATTTATTGAGAGGTAAATATGATTAGTTTCTTAGTTTGTTAAATATCAGAATATTATTATAAACAATATTATGGTAATAGACTAGCATATACTATTTATTGAGATATATTGTTATGATTTATAAAAATATATCGTATATAGGATATTGAGAGATTACAGGTAAGAGAAAGATGGAGAGATTATAGGAATGATATTAATATATATATGTAACACTTGAATGTTTAATAATAATAGTGTGAATAAATTATTCAGTGTATTTTATTTATTTCACTATGCATTTGGATTTTCATGATATAATTTATTATATCGGTTCTTTTTTTATTATTCATGTTCAAATCTGAACCAACACCATCATCTGGTATAAGAGCAATGGATCCATGAAATATTATATGGGGTAGAATTTTTGTAATTCCTTGATTTCCATGAATTATGAGAGAATTATACTTTAGGCATTGAAACATATTTTTAGTTTGAGTTCTATGTAATAATTTTAGTTAATATTATCTAGAAAGAACTAAACCTTCTCTAAGAAAATAAGGAGGCTTCATGCAGAGGTAGTGTGATATAAAGGCCAATAGGTGTAGTTTTTATTACATTTATTATATAGTGGCTTCACATCTAATCTGGTGGTGAAATTATTCAACATGGAACTTGTCAAGATTTTAGTCTTGAACATAGTGAACCAACAAAGAGGGTGAGAAGAGGAATAGTGCTTATTCAGCACTATATTGCATCTACTGTACCAATCAGTTTTGTACCATATGAATTTTTTAGCATGCACCTATTGAGGATTTGATAGTATACACAGTGTCTCTCTATCAACAAAAACACAACATTTTTTTATGCCAAATCCATCATGCTCTACATGCAATCTTAGACACTGATGCAACACTGAATTATTGTTAGCACTAACAAATCTATTTTCCATATAATATTCCATGCAAGTCTGATTGTGATACATCTTCTACCATTTTATGCCATATAAGATACATAAATACATCTTGTAGAATTTTTATTATGTATTCTACATTTTGTAGAAACCCAGCTCAAAATTACTTGTCTCAATTGGCATATGTGTTTGACATATCATAGACATTTTTCATGCAAAGATATTTATATATTTGAAAACTCTTTCAATGTGTATAAAATAAGGGTACCTCTAGTTAGTTAGTTTTGAAATTTTACTTGTCATTTTCTATTATATTGGGGTAAAAAGGATACAAGTTAGTTTATGTGTAAGGAGTATACTTAGGTTAAATAGTCATTTTATTCTATGGTTAAGTGTGTCATAGTATAGATGCTTAGTCTTGTAAGTTTATAGACATAGGTTTGTTTTAAGTCTTTTTATTGAGTGTTATGTTGGTCTAAATAGTAAATCAATATTTAAATTTCTTTTTTTTAGTGTAATAGTCATTATGTGTCAATTTTTAATTTATCAAAAGAATAATGAGTCATTTTTTATGTTGAGTTATTTTATCATTGAGATCAAGTTAATGTATGTCATAAAAATTTAATATTTGGTCATCAAAAGATTTAACAATGTCAAAAGAAGTAATTTTTAAAGTATGCTAAAATCAATAGTTTGTACAAAGATGCATTTGTAGCTGACCCCAAATTCTTGAGTCATATGTCAAAAGTGTAAGTCTTATGGGGGGATTTCTCCTTAGAAAATTTATATAGTTGAGATTCAAATCTTCATCAGCTGAGCAAGAAACTTTTTCAAATGGAGGATAGAGGAAAAAGAGGTTGGAGGTATTTGAATCACCTCTTGCCAAACACCAATGATAGGGTTGTACCAATGATGTGGTGACATTTATTTCAGTTGTGTGTAGTGTGTTTTATTTCTTGCTTTGTGTGGTAGCTAAGTAATAATAGAAGTGAAATTCCTATTTGAGTCAGAATTCTTTCCTTTTGTAATCCCTCTAAGATAGAAAATGATGGGAATTAAATATGTACTTACATACGTGACATGGTTTATGGTAAATAGAAAAACCACTTGGTTGGTGGTTAGCCATTAGATAAACCATCATTGGCTGTTAGTAAGCCAAGTGAAAAACCATCATTAGTTTTTTGTTAGCCATGGAAGAACCATTTTTCAAATTTATGATCCTCAAAAAATTCACATAGTCATAAATTCAAATGGAGTACAGGATAATATTCTCCCTATGTTCAGATTAAGGGGGTGTGACTAGGGATAATAATGTTAGTAACAATATTATTGTGTGTGAATTTTATATTTACCAAGAGGTAAATATAATTAGTTAGTTAGTTTGTTAAATATCAGAATATTATTATAAACATTATTACAATAATAGACTAACATATATTATTTGTTGAGATATATTATTATGATTTATAATAATATATCGTATATAGGAGATTGAGAGATTTTAGGTGAGAGAATGATGGAGAGATTATAGGAATGATATTCCTATATATATGTAACACCCAAATGTTTAATAATCATAGTTTGAATTAAGTATTCAATGTGTTTTATTTATAGCAATGTGCATTCAAATTTTCATGATTTAATGTATTATATGGATTCCTTTATTTTCTATTATTTGTGCTTAGATCAGACCTAACACCATCACATAAAACCCCATATCTTGAATTTTAACAGTGTAAAAATATAGAAACTTTTTTGTCCCATGTATATTAAATGTAAAATAGGAATCAAATGGTTTAGGTCTAAGACAATATAGAATAGTATGGTTTTGGTGACTATGGGTGTGTTGTAGGGATAGAAAGGCTTAATTTTGAAGGATCTTACAAAGGAAGTGGTAGTTTTAGACATCCAATTCCTAACACCATTTATGTTGAAATTATCAATCTTATTTGAATTGCACTCAAATGTAGATTTTAGGTCAAAATACATAAAATGACTTAAATGGTTTGAAATTGTCACTTACAAGTGCCAATTTAGGTCAAAGTATCCCTAAATAGGGCAATGCATTCAATGGACTAGCTAACTTTGATCAGTTTCTTTTGATTTAAAATGATGATTTCACCTTTTATGATTTGGATCACTCTTTTCTTCTAATTCATTGGTACATGCCACGTACCTTTGTTATTTTGTGTTGGAAACATCCTTAATGGAAATATGGTTCTGGTGCATCTAACATCACCTTCTAATTCTTCATGAGTCAAATTACAACTTAGTAATATGACTTTCTGACCATTTTGATTAATTGAGGGGCAATTTTTGAATAATTACACAAATAATGATTAACCTTGTTTAAGGCTAATAAATCCAAATCAAGAGCTTAAGTGGATTTTACATGAGATTTGTTGAATATTTCTTTTTGAAAATTGATTCCTATTAACTACATCATCATGTGACATCATTTCTTGGAAAGACATCCCTAGGCCATAAATGCCACAAATATCAAGATTATGGGTCACCCATGCCTAGTTAATATCTCCCATGCCTCTTTAATTCCCCTTATTCTAAGGTCACGATGAAGATAATTATGGATTTAATGCCAAATATTAGGATTATCCATGGCCACACATCACAATCTTGAGATGGACGGTCATGGTTGATCCTTACCAATCTCAAAAATATATAAATAGAGAGGCCATGGACATTAATTTTAAGCTTGAATATTACAAATTTATAATGTTAAATTATTTCCAAAATCCTTTTCATTTGATCATTTATTTTTTTCTCAAGTTTCATTGATAGGCTAGTTTAGTGATTTGGAATCATGATCCTAGGTTTTATGGAGTGTTATGGAGACATTGGAGGAGTTTGCCACCATTGTTGATAAAGACAAGGATGCTTGATCAAGGGAGAACATTATTTTGAGCCACATGGGTATGGTGAATCCATTTGGGAAGGTAATATGATGTTTTCTTTCATTTATTTCTTTCTATCCTTTGTAATTCCAGTATGAATAGATAGGATTAGTTAGTTAGTTCTTTATGTATTTTTCATTATTTATGGACTAATGCTTGACTAATTTGCTTTGTAATCCTCTCTAAATATTGGCATGATTGGTGGGACTAGATGTATGTCACACCTAAATAAGATCATTTTGTAACTTTAAAATATTCATTTAGACCCTTAAAACTCTTGTAAATTGATTTTCTAACTTTATTTTTCCATTTTTGTTTGCCATAGTTTTACATAGTAACTGATGTCAGCTAGTAAGACCTTTATTGGTTGTTTATCTTAACCAATGTCAGTTAGCAAAACTCACATCTATTGTATACTTGTCATCAATCATATTGGTATAACTAATGTTGGTTAGATAATTGACATCGGTTAGAAAATGTAACCATCATCGGTTATATAAACCAATGTCGATCACTATGTTTTTCTTAAAACATAGACCCAAGATCTCTTTTTATAAATTTTATTGTTTCAAACCAAAAATAGCTTCAAATCTAAAGGACATGCTGACATTTTTTCTATAGGACCAAGCTTGACATTTACTAAAAACATGTTTTAAACCACCTTTTGCATGTTTAAAAATCAATTAGGAACTTTGTTTTGGCATTTAATGAAAAATTTAGATGTTTACATGAATGTTTTCAAAGTTCACAATATTAAGACCAAAGGGTCAAATGAACACCACCAAATCTTTCATTTTGGATTAAAATTGAACACACTTGTCAATTTTTGTTTGCAATAGTTATTTAATTAGATTTTTTTTGGAAAAAAGAGGAATGTTGTGTATATGCTCTTTTATTTCTCCCATTTAGGCAACCCTTAGAATAAAAATTTCCATTCCTATTGTAAATAGCCTAGTCCAAGGCTTAGAAATAATGTCATCTAAATCAATCTCCAAAAACTCATCAATGTTTGGGTGACCTTGAAAGTGACCCCGAAGTCTTTCTATTTCATACTTTCTTTATTTTTATGTAAACTTGGCTTACGAGGGGGATGTCATTGCTTCCCATGAGTTATTTAGGGAAGCTTTGACCTAAGGATTCATCTCTCAGCATTGACTTCATTTGGATCTTAGTTAGAGTTACACACTGGATGTATCTACATTTAGAAATCACACTACAATGAGTGAATAATAGGATGTAGTGGTTGAAAAAAGGACTATACCTTTTACAACTAGCCAATGCAATAGACACCTAATTTTTGTGCTTGTCTTTTGAATCATTTGATGTGAACGTTATTATGTAATTGATTCCCCTAGAATGATCAAAACCTTGCTAGTTCGATAGACCCCACTTTTCCATACCTTGTTAGTTTAGACTTAAGATCTTTATTTTTTATCATTAGCTTACTTGGTCTTTATTTGTGTCTAAAATTGCTTGTTAACTCAATGAACTTAACCAAAACACATTATCCTCAATTTTATTGATCAAGGGAGGTGTTACCTGTCTAATTGGAAAATTCACCCTTTCCTTATTCAAATTGTTATCAGAAACTTTGTGTCATATCATCCACTTTGACACATTCATACTACCCAATTGAGTCTAGATCTTTTAGCAAATTTGTTTAAATCCTTCATTTTTAATCTTAATTCAAAATTAAACCTTTCTGAGTTTTAAGGGCTGGTGTGTCAAAGTAGGTTCACCATTTGCACACTAAGCTTTTTTTAACTTGGGTTGAATTTTCCATTTAGATTGAAGGTCATTTATTAAGACTCAAAATAACATTATCATCTTGGTGGACTCAATTCATCTTACGTATCACTCATGCTTTGAGTCCTAGAATATATTTTATCCTACAGGAATTATGTGATGATGTTTTGCTACCTATTTTATCATAGATTTATACTTAGTGATTCATGTATGTTGTTACATCTTGAGTTGCTTAGTCTATTTTGTCTTCTTCATAATTAAGAGAGATTTCCTCTGAACTTATAGGGTCAACTTGTCAAAGTTGAAATTATATTTTATAGTACAAGTGTATCAAAGAGATCTAGGCTTTGGTGTACTAGTTTTCACCTTGGGTCTTTGAGTTACCTTAGCCTCTTCTAATCTATATGATTTCAACCTTACTAAAGGTTGAGTAAATTCATGAATCAAATCTTATAAATTACACATGGTTTCAAACCACCCTCCCTTATAGTCTCATTGGTACCTTGGTTAATTTTTAAAAATAAATACAAAGCATAATTTGTTTGGTTACCAAACATTGGTATTAAGTTATTCAAATGCACAAAGTATCTCTTTTAGACATGACTCAAAGGTTCACTCATAGTGGCACCTCTTATGGCCTTCATTATGAAGATGAGAAGTTTTATGATGGTCAAGATAACCGCACTATTCTTTATGATATCCACATAATAGTAGGATCCAAAGATGATTACAATGAATATCAACCATGGCAATACTAGATTAATAATACATAGTTATGGATTGAATTAGGGTGGAACCATCCAATTTGGAATGTGAAAACTTTTCTACCTGATAGAAAATGAAAAGGGTTTCATTCCTATTTACCTTGGATAGAACTTAGTTCCACCCACTAGCCATTGGGGATCACCTAGAAATAAAAGACTATTTGGCTATAGACAACACTTATGAGTTAGAATGTATGTTCTTGGGTAACCTAAAGCAAATAAATTCATAAAAATATCTAGGTTCATGTAAATATTATATTTAATAAATATATGCATATATATACATGTGCCATATAATACATATACATAAATTCATATATAAAGGTTATAATTTGCTATAAATTTCTAAGTTTTATTTTTGATAATGATTCAACTAAAAACATGGTTTGAAATCTTTCAAAAGACTCTTGGGATATGATAGATTGGGTAGATGTTTCACTTAGACGTATAGAGTAAAATCACTTAGAAATCTTAAGACATTTTTGAAAATATACAAGTTTGGGTGTGACTGTTTAATGGACTTTATTGATTGAATTATTCATTTTTAATCTTATGAGATTCTGTTTATTAAAGATATAAATAATATAAAGGGATATGGTAACTTTTTGGGTGTTTGAGATTTGATTTTATTATCCTTGTTATTATATATACTAGAAAACATTTACGACATAACCTCTAACATTTTGGGATCTTAATTAAGGTTAAATTCACTCTAGGGCACGAGTTATTGGTATTGGGTCTTGTAGTGACTAGTGGAGGAATAGCTATAAGAAATGAAAATGTTAACCCAACTAGTTTAGATATGGATATGGATCCTATATCTACATAGGTTGAATGGAATGGTGATGGGGATGGATTTATCCTAAGGTGGGATGAGTTCAAATAAACCATAAAAATGAGGGAAAGGAAAGGCAATAAAAAAGGTTTGTGAACAAAGAACATGAATCTTTTCTAACCATCTCCAAGATAACAACAAACTCCGAAGAATTGATTATTATAGACAATTACTTTAACACATAAAATTGACAAACACAATGAAAAGGTCTAAGGGATATAATGAAGTTAGCTCCAAGTTATTAACTAAAGGTTGCTTGTTATCAAGACTATTGTAATACATATTAACTTCAATATTATCTATAATATAAAAGATCATCTTTTAATATATATGGATTAAAATATTAATTTTCATCAAATTTAATCTCTACAAAAATTACAAAGAGTAACTTATTTAAATTATTACATGAGAATAAGATCTATCAAACATAATTACTACTACACATTCCAATTGACAAAATTTTATTAATCAATTATAAGATACTTGAAACTAATATTGAAAATATTAGGAAAGACTAAGTTATTAGTTAGATAAAAATGCACAAAAACTATAACATAGACTTGAAATAGACAACCAAACAACATAGACTTACATAACAATCTAAAGGATTTCTTATCTATATTAAAATATGTAAAAATATCTCCTCCCTTTGGGAATGTAGGAGATACATGTATATATAGGATTGGGATGAGGACACCTCATCACTCAAACCATTCTCAAATTTTACATCTATTTTGTAAAATATCTCTCAAAGGAGTACACATTAGACACCTAGAAAAACATGCCACCAACATACAAATCTTGTTGAAGAAAAATTTAGATACCACTAAATAACATAATTTTAGAGGGGATATACTATGATGAGGTAGTTGTAATAGTGGACACTTGTACTCTAGCAATTGTTACCATTATAATCAACATTAAAACTAAGGTTAGTTGTGTCCCTTACAAAGTATCTATAATTAAAGTGGCCAGTGGATTCTACTTGTTCACCTAAATCTATAAGTAGAGGGTATAGATCACTTTAAAATCATTCTTGATGGTCTTAAAATCTAATGGAGGCCTTTTGAAAATTTTGGGTAACCTATCCATTATTTTTCTATGTGATTTTATAGCATCCCCAATCTCTACATAAATAGTTTATATTTGAATGACCTAGCTTCTAGAAAAATTCATTAAATAATATAGCTCATTAGGTGTCTTATAAACCATGACCTTGACTTTTACTTTGAAACTATTCACAATTATTTGGACTTTGAATATGGCCTTAAGGACCAATTCCTTGATCTGATCAATTACTCCAATGATCATCATCTCCTCCAAAATTGTAGTGGCCTACCTCTCATAGCTAATAATATATTATACTACATTTTGCATCTCTTTATGCCACTCAATCAAACTATACCTACTAGTAGATAAATAATTATAGACCCACATTACATCTAAATAGATTATCAAATTTAGGGGTCTATAAGCTTTGTCTTTGGTTGTTCAGCTCTAGAGGAATAGTTTGGCTTCCATCTTCTTCATATCCTCTAATAGGGAGGATACATCCCTCCATTTCAATTGGGATTCCTTATTATCTTTTATTATTAATTAGAGGATATCATATAACCTTTTGGATACTCCTTATACACTACCTATGAGGTCCCTTGGAGGTTGAATTATATTTCCTGCATATAGGGCTTCTAATTATTGACCATATCCATTAAGCATTTCTTTTATCAGTCCTAAAAATTCAACAAAGGTATAGGTTCCTCTCTATAACCGTCCAAGTCATAGGGGTGGGTTTTATGCCTCTTAGTCAATTGAAACACATCTTCTCTTTGTTATAACTCCATCTATTATCTTTCATCCACAATATTTTTGTTTTAATCTTCCTCATAGTCATAGTTACCTTATCAAAACGAAACTTAACTATGCGATTTTCAATAATGACCAAGTCCTGTCTTCCCTCCTCCACATGTTGCATTTTTGAAATTTGTTTAGGGACATTCAAGGGGGATAGTTATTTTACAGGCTTTGCCTATTGTATAGGAGTAGAATATAGGGATTTCCATAAGGGAGCATGGGCTTGGGAGAATATGTTTCTAGCTAAGGGAAAGGAGTAATGGTTATTCTCCATCCAGTGACTCATTTGGGAGCCATTTTATTAAGTATTAGTTTCCCTTTGTCTAGCCCCTTATGTGTTATAACCATAACCAACTCTGTATGAGTTGAAGGACTAATAGGTAAACCTAATTTGAATGGATAGTTGAGGAGAAATTGGGGAAAAAAATATGTTGGTGGAAACCAAGATTTAAAATTTCACTTGATTATTTAATCTAGAGGGATGATGGCTTAAGGCCACAAAGAATGAATGAGTATAAGGCGTATTAAGCAAGTTTTGTAAATATTCTATTATAGGATGTATGAGTAACTGTATTAGGACCTTTGTAAATTTGGCTATGGGATTCCACATCTTGAATTATATGGGTTATGTCTAGGGTTTTTAAAACTATCATTGTATCCACCAAACTTTATTTAATTGGGCACAAGAATCCAAAACATGAGGAATAACCACCACAAAAACAATGGGGATGGAAGCAACTATAATTATAAGAGAAGAATAATAACTTGGTCCACTCACCCTTTGTGTAGTAGTATGTTGGGAAACTACTATTATAGATGGTATTGATGTGTTAGGAAGTTTTGGGGTTAGAGGTACAATTTTTAGTATTCCCTATGTTTAAGTTGGAGGTTTAAACTCTAATTAATCTATATTTTCTCCACATTGTTCCTAAAACAACTCAATTGAGCCTAAATTGGTCTTCAAAATTATAGTGTGCCCAGACTAAGCTTTGTATGGAAACCATGCATCCTTTGGCTCACTCTCCATGGTATCATGAATGGTCTCAGATAAGAAGGTTTTTGTCTTGTCTTCCCATTCTTTGTATATGAACCATTCTCACTATATAAGTTTGAATTGATCATCTTTACCATCATATGATGTTTACCTAGGTTCTAATTCCTTACATCATTTTATTTATCCTTTTTTCTCCTTGACTTCTCCTCAAAGGTTCCATTTGTTTGAGTTTTTTGAGGGGAAATAGAAGAGTCCTTCACCTTTATCTGTTACATAAGAGGTGGTCTACTGAGAGCAGTAGTTGATGTTGATGGAGAGGAAGCAATAATAAGTAAATCAAAATGGATAGTGGGTGGTGATGAAGTGGTGGAAATAGTGGTTCATGAAGGGCAAACTATGGAAGTAAGAAAGATAAAAATTGGGGATTATAAATATGGGAGGCTTACCTATTAGGATACCATGAGTAGAGGGAAAGGTAACACAAAAAATGGGATACTAAGGTGATCCATACTTGTAGTATCTAGTGTTGTGGTAGTCGAGTATGGAGGAGTGGAAATTATGGTGGTAGTTGTTATGGTCACCACTAGGATAGAATGTTAAGGGGACCCCTAAATGATTTCTTGTTCACTTCCCATTAATGCATGTGTATATGGTCCATCCTGATCCTACCCTATAATTTTAATTTGTGAGAGAGGTTCAGGAGTGATGTAGGAACATCTAGTAAGAAAAACACCATTTTGTGTTGTTGAAGTTATATATGTAGTTAGGAGTCATAGTTGGTCTATTTTGGGGTATAGGTGAGTGTGAAGGATATTATAGTCTCTATTTGTGGTCTTTAGAATCACTTTGAGTCATCAGTGTGTGTTTTTTATGTGTTTGGAGTTTACCCTCCAAAAGTATAAATTTTAAAATTTAAATATTAAACTAAGCCTAAGAGGGATAAAAGCATGGTATGGAGTGGTTAGGTGAGATAAATTTGGTGTAAGGGTCTAAGGATTCATGTAGAGAGTGTTTGGAGATATAATATGTCTAAGTCATTAAGTCAAGATTCAAGTTAAAAAATACAACTACCACTCATACATTGAGTAATCATGTAAGAGTCATGTTTTGGTAACTACCACAACAAATGTTGAAGTTAGATGTGAAATAAGTTGTGAGTCAGTTTTGTGGCATATGGGAAAGTGAGAGGGAGAGGAGAGAACTCCAATAAAGGGGAGGAGAAACCATAGAATGGAAGAATGTATTAACTCCTCAAGAAAGGTGACAAGTCCATGATTAGACTACAAATGTAAAAGATGACAATTCAAATAAATAAATAAAAGACTATTATGTGTGTTTATACTTTTTTGTGTAGTATTGGATTACTCTTAGTTGTAGATTGTCTTTGATAGTCCCTTGATGGAATGATCATGTCAATGGTTGTATGAGGTTATAGGTTTGATTAGTGGGTTGTAGATTACAATCAAGAAGGGAATTGTCAAGTTGGCATATAAATATTTTTATGGAAAGCTCTCATGTATTAGATTAACCCTAAATACATTTGAATATTAAAATATTTTTTTATTGAATACAATGTTTAAAAGTGAATAAACTCAAGAAAAGTTGGTCTCCATTCTCAAACCCTGCATATGCCTATAACAGTCAAGTAAGTTGTTGAGTTATTATTATTTGAATTATAAGTTATGGTATTGGCCTAAGACAATAGTCTGTAGGCTAAGGACCTTTGAATAAATACTAACTCATATGGTTTTAAGGCATAATAAGTGATAAACCTATGATGCATAGTCAACCCTTATGGTAACCCTTTTGGCACAAGTAGAAACCATATGTTTACTCAGTCATATATTAGATAAGGAAGGTATAGGCTTAATAAAATGAAGGGGGCATTATGTTATTAAAGTATTAATGTGAAAGGAAGGTAAACAAGGTTTGATCATATCCATTTTAAAGTATGAGACTTCTTATAATATAAAGAGACTACTAAATAGTTACACAGTCTTCCTAGAGTACACAAAATTTTCTACTTTGACCATTATCTACCTTAGGAAGATTGGTTGAGGTCCCTAACCTATTTGAATAGATGCATAAGGTCAAGAAAGACTTGGTAAAAGTGTTGGTTCATTTTTAAATGGTCCAAAACTAAAAAAAATGAACTGTGAATCCGCTCATCTTACTCAGTGAGCCACTTAGGGTTTAGAAACATAATGTTAGAGATTAATATTTAGTAACATTATTATTGTATGTGAATTTGAGATTTATTGAGAGGTAAATATAATTAGTTTCTTAGTTTGTTAAATATTAGAATTTTAATTTTAAACAATATTATGGTAATAGACTAGCATATACTATTTATTGAGATATATTATGATTTATAAAAATATTTCGTATATAGGAGATTGAAAGATTACAAGTAAGAGAATGATGGATAGATTATAGGAATGATATTACTATATATATGTAACACCTGAATGTTTAATAATAATAGTGTGAATAAATTATTCAATATATTTTATTTATGTCACCATGCATTTGGATTTTCATGATCTAATTTATTATATCAGTTCTTTTTTTTTATGATTCATGTTCAAATATGAACAAACACCATCATCTGGTATAAGAGCAATGGATCCATGAAATATTATATGGGGTAGATTTGTTATAATTCCCTGGTTGCCCTAAATTATGAGAGAATTATACTTTAGGCATTGAAACATATTTTTAGTTTGAGTTCTATGTAATAATTTTAGTTAATATTATCTAGAAAGAACTAAACCTTCTCTAAGAAAATCACGAGGCTTCATGCAGAGGTAGTGTGCTATAAAGGTCAATAGGTGTAGTTTTTATTACATTTATTCTATAGTGGCTTCACATCTAATCTATTGGTGAAATTATTCAACATGGAACTTTTGAATATTTTAATCTTGAACATAGTGAACCAACAAAGAGGGTGAGAAGAGGAATAGTGCTTATTCAGCACTATATTGCATCTACAGTACCAATCAGTTTTGTACCATATGAATTTTTTAGCATGCACTTATTGAGGATTTGATAGTATACACAGTGTCTCTCTATCAACAAAAACACAACATTTTTTTATGCCAAATCCATCATGCTCTACATGAAATCTTAGACACTGATGCAACACTGAATTCTTGTTAGCACTAACAAATCTATTTTCCATGTAATATTCCATGCAAGTCTGATTGTGCTACATCTTCTACCAGTTTATGACATATAAGATACATAAATACATCTTGTAGAATTTTTCTTATGTATTCTACATTTTGTAGAAACTTAGCTCAAAATTACTTGTCTCAATTGGCATATGTGTTTGGCATATCATAGACATTTTTCATTGAAAGATATTTATAGATTTGAAGACTCTTTCAATGTGTATAAAATGAGGGTACATCTAGTTAGTTAGTTTTGAAATTTTACTTGTCATTTTCTATTATATTGGAGAAAAAAGGATACAAGTTAGTTTATGTGTAAGGAGTATACTTAGGTTAAATAGTCATTTTATTCTATGGTTAAGTATGTCATAGTATAGATGCCTAGTCTTGTAAGTTTATAGACATAGGTTTGTTTTAAGTCTTTTTATTGAGTGTTATGCTGGTATAAATAGTAAATAAATATTTAAATTTCATTTTTTTAGTGTAATAGTCATTATGTGTCAATTTTTAATTTATCAAAAGAATAATGAGTCATTTTTTATGTTGAGTTATTTTATCATTGAGACCAAGTTAATGTATGTCATAAAAATTTAATATTTGGTCATCAAAATATTTAAAACTATCAAAAGAAATAATTTTTAAGGTATGCTAAAATCAATAGTTTGTACAAAGATGCATTTGTAGCTAACATCAACTTCTTGAGTCATATGTCAAAAGTGTAAGTCTTATGGGGGGATTTCTCCTTAGAAAATTTATATAGTTGAGATTCAAATCTTCATCAGCTGAACAAGAAATTTTTTCAAATGGAGGATGGAGGAAAAAGAGGTTGGACGTCTTTAAATGACCTCTTTCCAGTCACCAATGACTGGTTTGTACCAATGATGTGGTGACATTTATTTTAGTTGTGTGTAGTGTGTTTTATTTCTTGCTTTGTGTGGTAGCTAAGTAATAATAGAAGTGAAATTCCTATTTGAGTAAGAATTATTTCATTTTGTAATCCTTCTAAGATAGAAAATTATGGGAATTAATATGTACTTGCATACGTGACATGGTTTATGGTAAATTAGAAAAACCACTTGGTTGGTGGTTAACCATCAAGTAAACCATCATTGGTTGTTAGTAAGCCATGGGAAAAACCATCATAGTTTTTTTGTTAGCCATGGAAGAACCATTTTTCAAATTTATGATCCTCAAAAAATTCACATAGTCATAAATTCAAATGCAGTACAGGATAATATTCTGCCTATGTTCAGATTAAGGGGGCACGACTAGGGATAATAATGTTAGTAACAATATATTTGTGTGTGAATTTTATATTTACCAAGAGGTAAATATAATTAGTTAGTTTGTTAAATATCAGAATATAATTATAAACATTATTACGATAATAGACTAACATATATTATTTGTTGAGATATATTATTATGATTTATAACAATATATCGTATATACGAGATTGAGAGATTTTAGGTGAGAGAATGATGGAGAGATTATAGGAATGGTATTCTTATATATATGTAGCACCCAAATGTTAAACAATCATAGTTTGAATAAATTATTCAATGTGTTTTATTTATCTCAATGTGCATTCAAATTTTCATGATTTAATGTATTATATGGATTCTGTTATTTTCTATTATTTGTGCTTAGATCTGAACTAGCACCATCACATAAAACCCCATATCTTGAATTCTAATTGTGTAAAAACATTGACACTTTTATGTCCCATGTATTTTAAAATTTAAAAAAGGAATCAAGTGGTTTAGGTCTAAGACAATATAGAATAGTATGATTTTGGTGACTATGGGTGTGTTGTAGGGATATAAAGCTTAATTTTGAAGGATCTTACAAAGGAAGTGGTAGTTTTAGACATCCAATTCCTAACACCATTTATGTTGAAATTTTAAATCTTACTTGAATTGCACTCAAATGCACATTTTAGGTCAAAATACATAAAATGCCCTAAATGGTTTGAAATTGTTACTTACAAGTGCCAATTTAGTTCAAAGTATCCCTAAATAGGGCAATTCATTTTATGGACTAGCTAACTTTGATCAATTTATTTCGATTTAAAATGATGATTTCACCTTTTATGCTCTAGATCACTCTTTTCTTCTAATTCATTGGTGCATTCCATGTACCTTTGTTATTTTGTGTTGGAAACATCCTTAATGGAAATATGGTTTTGGTGCATCTAACATCACCTTCTAATTCTTCATGAGTCAAATTACAACTTAGTAATATGACTTTCCGACCATTTTGATTAATTGAGGGCCAATTTTCAAATAATTGCACAAATATTGATTAACCTTGTTTAAGGTTAATAAATCCAAATCAAGAGCTCAAGTGGATTTTCCATGAGATTTGTTGAATATTTATTTTTGAAAATTGATTCCTATGAACTACATCATCATGTGACATCATTTCTTGGGAAGACATCCCTAGGCCATAAATGCCACAAATATCAAGATTATGGGTCACCCATGCCTAGTTAACATCTTCCATGCCTCTTTAATTCCCCTTATTCTAAGGTCATGATGAAGATAATTATGTATTTAATGCCAAATATTAGGTTTATCCATGGCCACATATTTCAATCTTGAGATGGACGGTCATGGTTGATCCTTACCAATATCAAAAATATATAAATAGAGAGGCCATGGACATTAATTTTAAGCTTGAATATTACAAATTTATAATGTTAAATTATTTCTAAAATCCTTTACATTTGATCATTGATTTTTTTTTCAAGTTTCATTGATAGGCTAGTTTAGTGATTTGGAATCATGAGTCTAGGTTTTATGGAGTGTTATTGAGACATTCGAGGAGTTTGCCACCATTGTTGATAAAGACAAGGATTCTTGATCAAGGGAGAACATGATTTTGAGCCACATGGGTATGTTGAATCCATTTGGGAAGGTAATATGATGTTTTCTTTCATTTATTTCTTTCTATCCTTTGTAATTCCAATATGAATAGATAGGATTAGTTAGTTAGTTCTTTATGTATTTTTGATTATTTATGGACTAAGGCCTGACTAACTTGCTTTTTAATCCTCTCTACATATTGGCATGCTTGGTGGGACTAGATGTATGTCACACCTAAAGAAGATCATTTTATAACTTTAAAATATTCATTTAGACCCTTAAAACTCTTTTAAATTGATTTTCTAACTTTATTTTTCCATTTTTGTTTGCCATAGTTTTATATAGTAACCAATGTCATCTAGTAAGACCAATATTGGTTGTTTATCTTAACCAATGTCAGTTAGCAAAACTGACATCTATTGTATACTTGTCATCAATCATATTGGTATAACTAATGTTGGTTAGATAATTGACATCGGTTAGAAAATGTAACCATCATTGGTTATATAAACCGATGTCGATCGTTATGTTTTTCTTAAAACATAGACCCAAGAGCTCTATTTATAAATTTTATTGTTTTGAACCAAAAATAGCTTCAAAGCTAATGGACATGCTGACATTTTTGCTATAGGACCAAGCTTGACATTTACTAAAAACATGTTTTAAACCACCTTTTGCATGTTTAAAAATAAATTAGGAACTTTGTTTTGGTATTTAGTGAAAAATTTAGATGCTTACATGAATGTTTTCAAATTTCACAATATTAAGACCAAAGGGTCAAATGAACACCACCAAATCTTTCATTTGGATCAAAATTGAACACACTTTTCAATTTTTGTTTGCAATAGTTGTTTAATTAGATTTTTTTTGGAAAAAAGAGGAATGTTGTGTATATGCTCTTTTATTTTTCCCCTTTAGGGAACCCTTAGAATAAAATGTTCCATTCCTATTGTAAATAGCCTAGTCCAAGGCTTAGAAAGAATGTCATCTAAATCAATCTCCAAAAACTCATCAAAGTTTGGCTGACCTTGAAAATGATCCTAAAGTCTTTCTATTTCATACTTTCTTTATTTTTATGTAAACTTGGCTTATGATGGGGATGCCATTGCTTCCTATGAGTTATTTAGGGAAGCTTTGACCTAGGGATTCATCTTTCAGCATTGACTTCATTTGGCTCTTAGTTAGAGTTACACATGGGATGTATCTACATTTAGAAATCACACTACACTGAGTGAATAGTAGGATGTAGTGGTTGCAAAAAGGACTATACCTTTTTACAACTATCCAATGCCATAGATACCTAATTTTTGTGCTTGTCTTTTTAATCATTTGATGTGAACATTATTATGCAATTGATTCCCCTAGAATGATCAAAACCTTGCTGGTTTGATAGATCCCACTTTTCCATACCTTGTTAGTTTAGACTTAAGATGTTTATTTTTTATCATTAGCTTACTTGGTCTTTATTTGTGTCTAAAATTGCTTGTTAACTCAATGAACTTAACCAAAACACATTATCCTCAATTTTATTGATCAAGGGAGGTGTTACGCTGTCTAATTGGAAAATTCACCCTTTCCTTATTCAAATTGTTATAAAAAACTGTCATATCATCCACTTTGACACAATCATACTATCCAATTGACTCTAGATATTTTAACCAATTTGTTTAAATCCTTCATTTTTAATCTAAATTCAAAATTAAACCTTTCTGAGTTTTAAGGGCTGGTGTGTCAAAGTGGGTTCACCATTTGCACACTAAGATTTTTTAACTTGGGTTGAATTTTCCATTCAGATTGAAGGTCATTTATTAAGACTCAAAAACACATTATCATCTTAGTGGACTCAAGTCATCTTACGTATCACTCATGATTTAAGTCCTAGAATATATTTTATCCTACTGGAATTATGTGATGATGTTTTGCTACCTATTTTATCCTAGATTTATACTTAGTGATTCATGTATGTTCTTACATCTTGAGTTGCTTAGTCTATTTTGTCTTCTTCATAATCAAGAGAGATTTCCTCTAAACTTCTAGGGTCAACTTGTCAAAGTTGAAATTAGATTTTATAGTACAGGTGTATCAAAGAGATCTAGGCTTTGGTGTACTAGTTTTCAACTTGGGTCTTTGAGTTACCTTAACCTCTTATAATCTATATGATTTCAACCTTACTAAAGGTTGAGTAAATTCATGAATCAAATCTTCTAAATTACACATAGTTTCAAACCACCCTCCCTTATAGTCTCATTGGTACCTTGGTTATTTGTTTAAAATAAATCCAAAGCATACTTCTTTTGGTTACCAAACATTGGTATAAAGTTATTCAAATTCATAGAGTATCTCTTATAGACATGACTCAAAGGTTCACTCATAGTGGGGCCTCTTATGGCCTTAATTATGAAGATGAGAAGTTTTATGATGGTCAAGATAACCCAACTATTTTTTATGATATCCACACAATAGTAGGATCCAAAGATGATTACAATGAATATCAACCATAATAAGCTAAATATGAAGCCCTTCTTATATTGATATAATTAGGTGCTAGACTACCTTTTGACTTTCCTACAAAATAATTGCATACCTTAGTTAGAGAAGGAGAACAATGACGATAAGAGCAATCTTTTTCACAAATAGACATACCTTATTCCTCTAACAAGGAAAAGAAATAGAAATGGAGTTAAAACCCAAAAATCTAGATCCTTTAGCTAAGATCATGATAATAAGTCAATGATATGTATATCAACTTATCTCAGACTTAACTGACTACGTAGTTTACATTTCAATTCACAATGATGCTTCAAAATAACAAGGAAATGTGGTTGAAAATATGCAATAAATACTTGAAAAGGACATTACCATAGTGGATCAAGGTAATCTAAATAAACAGTTAAATTCACAAGAGATCTTACAAAGTATTCCATTTAACATAACACATACATTCTTCAATCATCAAGAACGTATTGTTATTTTACAAACTCAAAAACTCAAACATTCAGTTTAAATTGAGGAAATCCCTCAAAAAAATATATCTAGTTCTTTTTAACCAACCCAAAAATTGGTAAATAAACATAGAAATTTCCAAAATCAACAAAATATGAAATAGCCAAATTTAGGGAATGTTTTAGAATCCAAGAATCAATGGCCCGTGTTCTCAACTCAAGGAGAAAATCACAACCAAGTCATGGATTGAAAGGTATACACTTCCTATAGATCCACACAAAATTAGGGGCACATTCCACCTCAACAACAATAAAACTAAGGGCATATTCCACCCCAATAGCAATAAAACTAGGGGCACATTCCACCCTAATAGAAATAAAACTAAGGGAACATTCCACCCCAATAGAAACAACATGAGGGGCACATTCCAACCCAACAACAATAAAACCAAGGGCACATTCCAACCCAACAACAACAAAACCAAGGGAACATTCTACCCCAATAACATCTTATTCAATCCATAAATACACCAAACATGCAAGAATGGAATTCTATGAAGGAAATTGCTCAAAGATTATAGATAAATAATAGAGTCAAAAAGTACAAATTTGATGAGATATGCCCATATTCATTTGATTTATCTATTCTATAAAACCCCTTTCCACCTCATTTTGAGGCACCCAAATTTGACAAGTACAAGGGAAAAAGAGATTCACATGAATACATACAAGCACTCTTCATCTTATGTCAAGAGGTTACTTATAGTAGTGAGTATTTATTATGACTATTTCCACAAATTTTAGTGGGACAAGCTCTTGATTGGCTAGTTAAACTACCCAAGGGATCAATTACAGATTGGAATAACTTATCAAAAAAAAATTTTAACCATTTCTAATATAACATAGAACATGAATTAACCATTGTTAACTTATGAAAATCCAAGTAGGATAATGGTGAAAGTTTTGTCACATATCTACAAATGTGGAGAGCATTGGTAGGTTATTTTCAACATAACTTGATAGATAAATATTTGGTTGATATCTTTGCATAGAATTTGCATCTTGAAGTTACACATAATATATGGTTATCTTGTGATAACTCATTTGAAGAAATTATTGACAAAGGAGTGTAGATTGAGAAAGCTATTATTGCTAAGGGACTTGTTAATATTTTTATACAAGGTCAAGCATCTAATTAGACTAAATATTTAGCTCAAATAGTTATGCAGGATAAGCCTAATGGCTTTAGAAAAAATAAAAACATGGTTGGAAATGGGGTGACTAAAAAAAGACATGTACAAATGGTATAGGCTATGCCTCCTTGAAATGTATAATTAACTCCCCCAGATCCACTACCTAATTTTTAGAGACAACCTCCATAAAGGACATTTCATAATAATTTTAGAGTCTTTAACAAGTTAGGAGAATCGGTTGAAACAATGTTATAAAAGCTCATTGTAGCTAATTTAATTATATGGCTATTATCAAGGCCATTACCTCAAGATCAACCAAAACCATATCAATACAAAGAGAATGAGTGGTGTAAATTTCATCGTGTTACTAGTCATGATGCATATCATTTCATTTAATTATGACATATTATTGAGGACTTTATTGAAAGTGGTGAACTAGAAATTAAGTTGGCTCCTAATTAGGACACACATTAGCATATGGGAATCTACAAAGACCCCTTTCCTTGACATGATCCACCACCACCATGAAATAATCAAAATGGTCATAATTAAAGATAGAGGTAGAATTAGAACAAATAACAAGGTCAAAATTGTAATGAGCATAATCATGATCATAATGCCCATACTAATAATGTGGCTTATAATAACATATATTATGACTATAATAAACACTATGGGATACATTTATATAACACACATTTCCACTATTACTATAAAAATATGTGGCTAATCTCATGTTCCTCACAACATGGGACCCATCATTATAAGGTTAACACCCTCTCCCCTTAGTACCGTGTTAGGTTTGCATCATCTTGTTTCTACTCCATTTGAATGGGTTACTAATTCTAAACAATAGCACCTTTCTTCTAATTATAAAGGCTCTTCACTGACCCAAAATTGTAGTGATACAGTTAGACACCTAGGGGTCACCATCCAAGGCCGTTTACTTTATTCTTATAATTATAATAACTCCTTTCCACCTCTAGGCTATGCAATTATAACTAGATGCTTGTGAGTTACCATTCAGGGCCCTTCACCCACTTATGACATAAAAACCAATGAGAACATTGTACCAATGATTCTAAAGTTGAATACTATCCCAACAAAGACTAAACTAGTTCAATCCACAATTCAAAGACCCTATAATCTAATGGATCAATTAGATAAAACCCCTATATAAATTTCTATATTAGAAATCTTGCAGACATATGATGTCCATAGAACCATCTTCAACAAATTTTTACAAGAGATTATTATGCCTAATGATATAAACCTTGATCAGTTCTAGAACCTAATTGGACACTTGTCTTCATTTTGACAAATCACATTTGATACAAAAGACATGTCCACTCTTGACCCATACCATAATAATCCACTATACATTGAGATAATCATTACATATCACAAGATCAAGTGGGTTCTTATAGATAATGGTTCAGGGATAAACATCATATCTCTTAAATTGGTATGATGATTGGGCTACATGGATAACGACATTTAGCTAAAAACTATTATAATCAAGGCTTATGACAACACCAAGAGAGAGTCATTTGGTATAATTCCGTTGCCAGTCATGGTTGGGTCTATTTGTCATCACACATTATTCCATATTAATGATATTGAGCTTTATTATAACATACTTATTGGTCATCCTTAGATCCATGAAGTATAGGTAGTTCCATCTACTCTTCACAAATGCCTTAAGTTTCCCCATAATGGGATCAAGGTTACTATTCCCACTGATTAGTAGCCATATCAATACTACAAATATCTTAAAATAGAGTTTCATAATTATAACTATTGCCTAGGTTTTAAATTCATTACAAAGAAGAACAAAGCCATCATTTCTTATCCATCTCCATATAATTATATAGAGCCTAGTGATATAGCCTCTACTTTAGTTGATCCATTTCCTATAGATCTAGCTAAGAAGGTTATTATTAAAGACAAAGGAATTTCCATATACCATCTAAAGGACATCCTCCATATTTCAAAATTACCAAAATCCCCTAATACATTTGGTAAGCCTAAAACTTCTCAGACTCCTAACAAACCTGATCAAATTTGGCAACCAAAGAAGAAACAACCAAAATCTCTTATGGTTTTTGTACCTATAATTGCACCAAAGAAAATTTGAGAGTATTTTACTGAAGGATATTGGTTATGTTCTAAAGGCCTTGCTAATTGTTTTCAAAATCTAGAGTATCTTATCCCTAACAGGATAATGGATCATCTTGATTATATAGGAAAAGGCCTTGGCCCATAGGTGCAAGGAATTTTAGAACATTTATTAGCTAGAGTTGTCAATTGGAATCATGGTCTTAGATTTAAACCACCAAAGGATGACCTCATGACATTTGATAGTGATTCTTCCAAAGTAACTAGTAATGAGACTCTTAGAAGCAACACAACATCCCATTATAGCCTTTTCGATGAGCTTGCTGACTCAAATTTATTTGATTCAAATGCCATATTAACCATAACACCTATTAGATCTTCTTGTCCTAAAGTAAAAACCCATCCTAGTGGTGATTCCCTTCTTGAAGTAGGACATTATATCTTACCATTGGTTCTTCTCATCCTAAATCAAAAACCCATCCTATTGGTGCTTCCCTTCCTAAAGTAGGACATTATATCTTTACCATTGGTGATTCCCATCCTAAAGAAAAATCCTATCCTAGTGGTGCTTCCCTTCTTGAAGTAGGACATTATATCTTTACCATTGGTGCTTCCCATCCTAAATAAAACCATCACTATAACCTATGCCTTTGCCATCCAAAACTCATAGATTGGGATCAACAAAATTTGGTCATATGCCTTGATGAGTTTCAAAATGAAGAATCAATAATAGAATACATGGGCCTATAAGATGAATTTCCCATTGATGATCATAAACAAGGTTTTGATTTTTCACTAAATTATTCTACCTAATCTAGAGAGCAGGCAAACTTTATTGCTCATAATAAAGAATAAACATCAAGAGCTTCAATTGAAAACCTCTTTGAGGCACTTATTGATCAGGGAAAAGGTAAAGAAAAAGACAAGCCTTTGAGTGAAAACCTATTTTAGGTACTCCTAGGCAAGAAAGTTTGCTCATCCCCTCAGGATGTAGAAATCCCATCCAACCCAAGTTTCATAGCTAGTACAAGCATCTCTTCAAAACAACACCAACTATTTGAGCATCTTGCTCTTGATTTTTTAGAGGTTTTTGCCAATTGGCCTTTACTTGAGGAGGTAGATTCTAATTCTTCATATTATCTAGATCTTTGGGAGGAATAACAAGAAGATATAGTAGAGGAAAATCATCATGACCATACATTTCCTAAAATTCTAGAAGACTAATCCACACTCCTTATAGAGAGCACAACAAAATTTAATTTAGGAACCCAGATTATATCCATTCTTAAGGATTATATAGACATATTTGCATGGGCATACTCCAACATGCTAGGGTTAGACCTAGATTTAATTGCACATCATCTTGTTGTTCACCCTAGTGTTAAACTAGTCAAACAAAAGTTAAGAAATATGCATGTGTATCACCCTTTTGGTTAAGTCAAAGTTGGAAAAAAATTTAGGAGCCAATTTTATCAGACCATTGGACTACTCTGAATGGGTTTCTAACATAGTACTGATGAGTAAAAAGACCCCAGACATACATGTTTTTACTAATTTTTGTGATATCAACAAAGTATGTCGTAAAGATCATTTTACTCTACCCAACATTGACATGCTCATTGAATCAAATAATGGGTATGAGATTTTATCCTTAATGGATGTATTTTCTAGTTATAATTAGATTAAGATAGCCCCTGAAGATCAACATAAGACTACATTTACCACTTCATGGGGGACATTATATTACCAAGTCATGCCATTTGGTTTAAATAATGCTGGAGCCACATATCAACATGAAATGACTATAATTTTCCATGAAATTATGCATGAAATTGTCAAGGACTATGTTGATGATATACTAGTAAAATCAAAAATAAGAGTTGGACACCCTGACATTCTATGAATAATATTGGAGAGGTTTTATTCATATAAAGTCTACTTGAATCCTAAGAAATGTGTCTTTGGAGTCACATCAAGAAAATTTATAGGATTCATTGTATCACAATGAGGGATCAAATTTGACTCTAAAAAGGTTAATGTTATTATGGAAATGCCTCTACTAAACAATCTTAAATAGTTGTAAGGTCTACAAAGAAAGATCTAATCTATATGCGGGTTCATTTTTCAATTGGTAGATAAGTGCCACTGATTTACCCATATCTTAAAGAAAGGGGAAACATTTTAGTGGGATGAATATTTTCAAATAGAATTTGCAAATTTTAAAACATACTTGGCCAATCCACCAATCTTATGACCTCCAACACAAGGAAAGCCACTACTTCTTTATATATCAGCCATAGAACATGCACTGGGGGCACTTTTGGCTCAGCATGACGATCATGGTAAGGAACACACTATTTATTATTTAAGCCACACATTGGTAGCCTATGAACATAGTTATATGCCTATTGAGAAGGCATGTTTAACTATGGTGTTTGCTACTCAGAAATTGTGACATTATATGCTAAATAACAAAACTATTGTTATCACCAAGGTAGGTCCTCTCAAGTTTCTCTTATCTAAAGAAACTCTTTAAGTATGTATGGATAAATGGATTATGAACCTCAATGAGTTTAATATTGAGTATCAGAATCAAAAGGCAATCAAAGGACAAGTTCTTTCTAACCAACTTGCAAAATCTCATATTACAACCATTCAACCTTTCACCTTTGACCTTTTAGATGATTCTATCATGATGATAGAATAAGCATCACAAGAACCTAAATAGTGGATGATATATTTTGATGGATCCTTCACATCTTGAGGGTTTGGAGTTGGCATATTATTGATCACACCATAGGGGGATTTGATCCTCAAAGCCTTCCATATAGAATTTTAGTTTACAAATAATATGGTTAAATATGAGGCATTAGTTATAGGGCTCCATCTTGACATATAGTGGGATATTCAAAGATTAAAATTTTATGGAGATTCATAGATAATCATAAATAAAATAACTAACTAGTATAAAATAAGGGATGATAATCTTTTTCCTTATAAAAAAATTGTCGATAACGTCAAAACACATTTTAAATCTCTGCAATTTGAGCAAGTTCCATGAGTCAACAATAGATCTACCAATGTCATAGCAATAATTGGTTCCATGATTCAAATACATGACAGTAATAAAGAGTATTAGTTATTGATTAAAAATATTCTTTATCTAGCACATATTATATCAGATTCAGAGAGGATATGCATCGTTGATCCTAATCTCTCACCTGAGCTACCATGGTACCAAGAACTTTATAACTATTTCTATAGTCATGTATTTCTCACCAAACTTTCCAACAACCATAAAAAACTATTCCTTCATCACTTAACACGTTATATCCTCCTTGAAAACATGATATATTGTAAAGTCTATGATGAAACACTTCTTCATTGTTTATCTTTGGTAGAATCCAAGTTGGCACTAAAGGAAGTTCATGAAGGAATGTGTGGGGCCCATACCGATGGTGTAGTCCTAATAAATAAAATCCTTAGAATAGGCTATTATTGGCCTAAAATGGAGATAGATTCTTATAATTATGTAAATAAGTGTGTTCTTTGTTAACAATATAGTAACCTGATACATGTACCTTCCTTACCATTGTAGCCGATTACAACACCATGACCATTCTCAATATGGGGTCTCGATCTCATTAGTAAAATTAACCCAACATCTTCAAATGGACATAAGCACATTTTTAATGCAACCAAATACTTTACCAAGTGGATTGAGGCCATTCCTCTCACTTATGTTATTAGGATACAAATAGCCAAATTCATTCATTACCATATCATCTATCGATTATATTCGATAATGGTGGATCCTTTGTGAACCAAGATGTGAAATATCTTGTGTAAATTTCAAGATCAAACACAATAAATCCACTCCATATAACCCACAAGGTGATGGGTAATATAAGGAATTAAATAAAACCATTCTAGCCATCTTAAAGAAGTTTGTCAATAATGCTAGTTGTAATTGGCACTTGTAACTCTTTCTTACCATTTAGGCTTATAGAACCAATCATCTCACCCCAATAGGAGTTACTTCATACTCCCTTATTTTTCAAACTAAATTTATTATCCTAATCAAGATTGAGATCCCATCTTTAAGAATATCACTATAACACATTAAAGATAATGAAGACTATAGAGCCTCATGACTACATGAACTAGAGATTCTTAATGGTAAGCATTTAATTGCCCTAGAAAACTTGTAGGCCTATTAGAATATATTGTGAAAGAGATACAAAAAATATATTATCCCTCAAGAATTTGAGATTGGTGGCTTAGTTTGGAAACATAACTAGAAGAATACAAATGTTGAACCCAAAAAGAAAGGCAAGTTTCAACCTAATTGGTTAGGACCATATATTGTCACAAAAAATTATGGATTAGGAGTATATCAACTGGCTAAACCTAATGGTGAAGAACTTTTAGAGCCCACACCGTAAGAGGTTCTACGCATGAACAAATTTGAACCATTATTTATAAGACACCTAACTTGGGGGAAACTTGTGTTGTCATAATATTATCCCAACCATTTATCTTACCTTGAACACATTTTACACTACCTTGGTCCACTTTTCATGATTCTTGATAGTAAAGGCTTTGAATCCTTAGCACTCTGAACATATTCTTCATCCCATTTTGGATTGATTTCTTTGAGAAGCATATTCTTTGTTATGTCTAAGGAATGTTATAAGCTTGAACACTATTTATCCCTTGACCAATTATGATCTTGATTATGTCTCATAAACATTATGAATATCCTCAATAGTAGTTCTACAAAGTAATTCACCAAGATAGTATTGTGTAACTTTAGACAAGTGAACAAAAACATCTTCTCAGTTCTAAACCATTGCTACACTGTTACAGATCAAGAACCTCATTCTCACCAATTTGTAAGCATGGTCCATTACAACTAGCTTATCTATCTTATTGGAACCTCTACTCTTAGGATGTGCATATCCTTGACTAGATGGTCCCACCTTGTGCATATTATATCCCAAAAATACTGATAATATTAGAAATACTTTAAAAATACCAAAAACATTAAAACATGATCCATAAAATAACAAAAACATTATCTCACACTTTTATACATTTGTACATTCCCATTCCACCATGCTACGCTCTTACCATTTTGAAAGCACAAAAACACCAGTTTATTTCATCTTATCCCATGTACTTTCCATTTTGTAAGATCATTATTTCTCATCTCATTAGCTTCTTATTTTCTAGACCATTCTTGTTTGTTTTTCATATCTTCCATTTCTTATATAACATTAATTATGTTGGTTTGATCATCATTTTTCTTCTATCCCATTTCTAGGGAGAACTACATTTGGCTTGATGTTCATGTTGGAACATGCATCCATATAACTATGTAGGCAGTGTCCACTTGTCTTATACATCTAAATATAACTTGGCTAACCCCTTCTTTTTCTTCTCTTCCCCCATTTATTTTGTCATTGTTCCTCTTTAATTAGGGAAAAAATTTCATGTCATTATTCTTTGTTATGATCTGGTGGAAAGTAATGCCTCTACCGCACATACATAAACATTTGTCTTTAAACTGCACTAACTTAGTTTTCTATTTGTGTGTGTTTATTTGAGTTTTCTTGGTGTTTTTTTGTGCTTTCATACCTCTCCTTTTATTTTTTTATTACCTCTTGTCTCATTCTTGGTCTTGTGTTTCCTTAATTATTTTTTCTATTTGATTTTGATTTTCTCTTTTATGTTCCAAACCATCTTGATGATTCACATGGATTTTGATTGTTTATATCTTGATCCTATGTTAATGTTGTTCTTGGACCATTTTTTTTATTTGATTGTTGTTGGTGTCTTGGTTTTTTGTTTAATTTTGATTTTCTCTTTTGTGTTTAAGAATGCCTTGATGGTCCACATGGATCTTGATTATTCATATCTTGGTCTCATGTCATTAAGACATTCTTGAATTTTGTTTTTAATCATTTTTTCCTACTTAAGTCTTGATTAATCATATCTTGATTTCAACTTAGGTTTATTTATGTTTATATTTGTCTCTATCTTTGATTTTTTGTTTAAATGTAAATTGTTGTAACTCTAGTTTTGGTCATTATTTTACCATTATACTTAGTTATATTTATTCACATTTAAACTAGCTCAACATAATTAGAATCTTATTTCATTCTAATTTATTCATACTTATAATGCCTAATTTATTTTTCTATATAAATCACTTTGTGCTTAGGTCTCAACGTCTTAATGTCAACATCAAATTCAATGAATGATTCTCAAGAACACTTTGAAATACCTAGGCTTAGATATGGAATTAGGCTTCTAGGTAGCATACATTTTAGGCTTCTTTCTCTATGCATAGATATGCATCTCTTTATATACATTGTAATTCTAATCAATTCTTGGTCCTTTTTCATCATTCCTCATTCCATTCTCTCCCAAACTTGGGTTAACTACATTGGCCTAAATTTCATGTTGGAACATGAGTTCATGGAACTATGTAGGGAACACTCAATTTTTATTGAGGTCAGCTCAACTATCTCCATTATTATTTTAATCTCTCTCATCACTTTAGAATTCTCATATGCTTGGTTTTATATTGCTTTATAAGTCATTACACCATCGTATGTACTTTTTCACCCACTCACTCTAACCTATCTTTTTAGTTATATCCTTGAGCTATTTTGCATGCCAATTGTCCATACTAGGGCACAACATCTGAACCATGTATGAATCAAATTAGATCTATAGGGGAAAATCATTATTTATTATTTATCAATGATCAAAATTCTACTTACAGGGGAAAAACTATTTTATCATGATCAAATATGCTCTACTAGAGTACTTATTATCTTCTCTTTGGAGACCCTATTCTAGTGGTGCTTCCCTTCCTAAAGTAAAACATTCTCTCTTTTCCTCTAATTCTAAGCTCTCCTCATTAAATACAATGATGGTAATATTTAGTGTGAAACTTATCTAAGGATTGATCAATGTTGTAAGTGCATAGCTTGCACTCTCAAATTGGGTACATTTACAGTGTATCCCTTACCTTTATGGATTGCATCTTTCCCATTTCCCCTATCTCTGGGGCCTATTACACTTCTAATTATATTTTTATTATTGATGGTAATCACGTGTGCAAGCATTAGCTTGTTTGGACGTGATATATTCCATGGGTTAATCTCCCACTTTCTCTCTCTTTTCAAGAGTCCATCCTTTTCTTCCATCCTAGTATGTCCTCTTAAGGGGGAATCATGGGTCTATTCCAATTTCTTCTTGACAACTATTTTCTTTGAAAAGATGTTGCTTCACCTGAATGTCTTGCTATGCCTTCCAAAATATGGACAAAATTTAGACATCTAATTCTTAACACCATTTGTGTTGAAATTGTCAATCTCACATGAATTGCACTCAAATACACATTTTAGGTCAAAATCCTTAAAACACCCTAAATGGTTTGAACTTGTCACTTACAAGTGATAGTTTAGGTCAAAGTATCCCTAAATAAGGAAATGCATTTTATGGGCTAGATAACTTTGATCAGTTTATTTTAAGTGAAAATGATCACCTTTTGTGCTCTAGATCACTCTTTTCTTATAATTCATTGGTACACGCCATGTACCTTTGTTATTTTGTGTTGGAAACATCCTAAATGGAAATATGATTCTGGTGCATCTAATGTCACCTTCTAATTCTTCATGAGTCAAATATAACTTAGTAATATGAATTTTTGACCATTTTGATTGATTGAGGGCAAATTTTCAAATAATTACACAAATGTTGATTAACCTTTTGTAAGGCTAATTAATCCAAATCAAGAGCTTAAATGGATTTTCCATGATAGTTGTTAAATATTTATTTTTGAAAATTGACTCCTATTAACTGCATCATCAAGTAATATCATTTCTTGGGAAGACATCCCTAGGCCATAAATGCTACAAATATTAGGATTATGGGTCACCCATGCCTAGTTAATGCCTCCCATACCTCTTCAATGCCCCTTCTTCCAAGGTCATAATGAAGATATTTATAGATTTAATTCTAAATATTAGGACTATCCATGGCCACACATCTCAATCTTGAGATGGATGGTCATGGTTGATCCTGACCAATCTCAAAAATATATAAATAGAGAGGCCATGGACATGAATTTTAAGCTTGAATATTTCAAAGTTATAATGTTAAATTGTTTCTATAATCCTTTACATTTGGTCATTGATTTTGTTTTTAAGCTTCATTGATAGGCTAGTTTAGTGATTTGGAATCATGAGCCTAGGTTTTATGGAGTCTTCTTGAGACATTGGAGGAATTTACCACCATTTTTGACAAAGACAAGGATGCTTGATCAAGGAAGAACATGATTTTGAGCCACATGGGTATGGTGAATCCATTTGGGAAGGTAATATGATGTTGCTTTCTTTCATTTGTTTCTTTCTATCCTTTGTAATTCTCATAAGAATAAATAGGCTTAGTTAGTTAGTTATTTATGCATTTTTCATTATTTATGGACTAATTCTTGACTAACTTACTTTGTAAACTATCAACAATAGTTAGATAAAGAGTTAGGAATTGAAACTTTATGGAGACCTATAACAATATAGAGGGTGGTAAAATATTTATTTATGTCTTCAAGAAGGCTTATATATTCTTAAAACAAAGAGAAATTGTGGAAAAAGGCTACAAGCCAAGTGGTGTCACTATGAGTTTGAGGTGATAAAGTGAGTGTTGGAATGTGAGTGAGGGTTTGAAAGAGGTTAAGAAAAGTTTAAAGTGATTATGAAATATCATCCAAGATATCAGATTGTCTACATAATACCTAAGTCAAAACTTAGTGTTTTGAACCTTAAGGAATGAACTAATGAAGAAGATAATGAGTATGTGAATGAAGATAAATGAATCAATGAATAAAATGAGTAGAGAGGGATGAATTAATTACTTATGAATATTATAATAACATTAATATTTTTTTCCATAAGGTCTCTAATGGTAGGCTCAAGAAAATGAGGCTAATAAGCCTAATGAGCAAGTGAAAGACTACTGGAGAAGTTTAAAGCTTATGAAAAACTCAAGAATCCTAAGTCAATCAAGCAAGTTCAGAGCTAGGAAATGGTTTTTATTATACTTTTAACATGTACCTATGCATGATTTGGTATCAGAGTAGGGTAAGCTCTTGGTTCATTCTATTTTGATTTTTTTACTAAGGATTGTCTATTTATGATTGGAAAATTATGATATGAGCATTGTATGAGATGTAAGTGCAGGTTATTTGGGATAAGAGAATGTTATAGGTCTGATATATTGAGATTAGTATATATAAATTATAGATTGATAAATATAATAAATTAAATCCCAAGACTCCAATGAGGAATTCAAGCTAGTCAAGAAAGGACTAGAGAAGGTGAAGTAGAAAGAGAATTGAAGCTCAAGAGAGAGTGAGAAGAGAAATACTCCAAGAGAGATTCAAGGGAGATAAGATATTCCTAGACAAGGAATAGAGATAAATAAATAATATTTAAGATAGGTCTAAGAGGCTAGTTGGTAATATTTCTATTGATAGGTCTAGACAAGGCCTAGAAAGTGAAGGAAAAAGATAGAAGATTGTTGTACAAGAAGAAGTGAAAGATATGAGAAGAGAGTTGGGGTAGAGTTTGTAGAATATAGAGCTCATGGTGAAACTTATGAAGTTTTAAGGAAGCCAATGGATTGGATGAAATGTAAGGAAGAAGGTGAAGTGGCCACTATAGCTACTTAAAAGAGAAAAAAGAACAACATGAGTGTCTTGAGAATAGAGAAGAAAAGAGAGAGTATAGTCCATAGAGGAAGGAAGGTTCAGGATTTTCGAAGAGATAAACATGATAGATAGGTTAATAAGAGAGTTTTTATTGAGGATAATAAGAAAAGAGATATGCCAATATAAGTATTTGAGAGTAAAGACAAGAAGAAGAAAAGAATTTATATGAAAGAGGTATTCATAGAGACTATGTGGTCTCTTATTTTAAATTATAATGTTGATTTTGAGTGTGTGTATGTAAGTATGAAGAAAATTTTGATGTAGGCCAAGAATAAGGCCTTAAATATTATGAAGGATGGGTCTAATACATTACCCATCAAGGTGAAAGAAGAAGATGAGGAAAGAGAACCAGTTATAGAAGTCAAGATGGTGAAGATTTGAGAATCTCAACATGCTCAAGATGAGGTGAAAGAATAATTATATGATGGTTTGACAAGAATTGAAGTAGAAGTAAACAAAGAATCTAACTTGCAAAATAAGATAGTAAACCATAAGACACAAAGGCAAAACATGAAGACATGATTCAACAAATGACCTTGCATCAGTCATATATAAAGGCAAATGAATGTTTGAGCATTGATTATGATTTTACATATGGATAAGAAGAAGTTAATATGAAAATTGGATAATTAAAGAGTAAGGTACACCCCTTAAAGATATTGCAAGGGCATGGATATGTTTGGCCTAAGTGCCTCAAGGTAATAGGTGATGTGATGAAGGAGGATAAATCCAAGAAAAATCATACAAGGCAAGAATATAGGTGCAATACAAGAGAAAAAAAAAGATAAAATAAGAAAGTGGCAAGTTACCTCAAGTTGACATGACAACTCATCAAGAAAAGAAGCATGAAGAAGGTAAGGAAACAAACCAAACCCAGTCCAAATAAATACAAGGTAATGTATGGATTAATAAGAGTATGAGAAGGTTATAAAAGGATAATTATACCTCAAATAAGCATGGGGAAATAATAAAGTGATAATTAAAAGAAGCAAGAAGACATGATGAAAGCAAAAAAAATCCAAAGAAATAATGTTTCAGTTGAGTGATAAAGAGGACAAGTGTGAAAAGGTCAAGTGTTCTCAATATTTTATTTCTAATGTCATTTTTGATGATGCATATAAGGATAACTCAAATGGTGAATAGTTTTTTTATAGAGACATAATGGCATTATTGCATGAGCTTGTAGAAAGGTAAAGTGAAGATGAATCACCTCAAAGAGTACTTAACAAACTTGGTATGTCATAAAAGGATATTTATTTGACTCTCATGAATTAAGGAGTCCAATAAAAAGTCAAAGATCAAGATTCCTAAGAAGATGAAGAATAACATGATCTAAAATTTGATGAAGATGTGGATGCTCTCATGTTAAAGCAAGAAATAGAAGTGTTAGAGGACATTTTCAATCATTCAAAAGGGATGAATGTGCGTAAATTACATCAAGATAATATCATGGATGAGTTAAAATAATAATTAATAATGGGGTAACATAGGGAAGGATAAGGAGTTATGCAAGAAAGTCATAAACAAGTACAATAGCAAGTAAGAAATGGGAGTATAAGCAAGCCAAAAAGGTAATATATTCATTTGGTGAAGCTAAAAAAAATTTATTAGTTCATTTTCATGGTAATAACATTTCACTAAGCTGGAAAATCACATTGTATTGTGCTAAAGATGAATTGGATAAGAGGTTGTTCTTTTAAGATGAATAAGGTTATGTGAAGCCACATCAAGAAATAAAGAAATGTGAGAAAGAGGAAGCAAAGGAGAGATTAATTGAGTAAATTACAAATATAAATATTCCCATAAATTCCTTAGAGAAAGGAAAAAAATGTTTTCAAGAAGCAAAGACAAATAAGAAAGCAAACACCAAGTCAAATGAATGAAGAAGGCCTTAGAACAAGAGTAAGCAAGAAGAGTAAGAACCATTTGTTTTAAGTAGATAATGATGAATGAAAAATTTATTTGTAAAAGTTATAACATGAATAAAACAAGTAATTTTAGTATTTTGTATACCTCATATAGGTAGAGGAAAAGTTGACAAGGAAACTAAACAAAGTAAGGAAGTAGAAATATAAGAGCCTCATGAAGCTAAAAGAATAAGAAATGAGGAGAAACAATATAATGAACATGTAAGATCCAAAAATATTTAATTTTAAGGAAATAAGGAAGACATTATCATTTTATTTTTATCCCTCTTAGGGAGTATGATGTAGGAACATAAGTAAACAAAACACCATTATCTGTTTTTAAAGTGATATATGCAGTTAAGAGTCATAGTTGGTCCATTTTAGGGTATAGGTGAATGTGAATGATATTATAGGATCCATTTTTGGTATTTATAATAACTTTGAGTCATAATTATGTGTTTGGATTTTTCTCTCCAAAACTATAAATTTGAAAATTTAAATGTTAGACTAAGCATAGGAGGACCAAAATCATGGTATGGAGTGATTAGGTGAGATAAATTTGGTGTAAGGATCAAAGGCATCATGTAGAGACTATTTGGAGACATAATATGTCTAAGTATTTAACTAAAGATTCATGTTATCAAATAAAACTACCACTCATGCATTGAGTTGGTGTGTATGAGTCATGTTTTGGTAACTACCACAACAAACATTGATGTTGGATGGGAAAGAAGTTGTGAGTGAGTTTTGTGTAATATTAGAGAGAGAGAGAGAGAGAGAGAGAGAGAGAGAGAGAGAGAGAGAGAGAGAGAGAGAGAGAGAGAGAATGGTGATCAGTCTATGATTGGAATATAAATGTAAAAGATGACAATTCAAATGAATAAAGAAAAGATTTTTTGTGTGTGCTTATGATTATTTGTATGGTATTGTATTAATATCAGTTGTATATTGTCGTTTATAGACCATTTAGGCCATGATCATGTCAATGGTTGTGTGAGGTTATAGGTTTGATTAATGAACTATAGATTGAAATCAAGAAGGGAATTGTCAAGTTCACATATAAATATTATTAGGGTAAGATCTCATGTATTAGACTAACCCTCAATACATTTGAATATTATAGGATTTTTTTAATTTAATACAATGTTTAAAATTGAAGATACTCATGAAAAGTTGGTCTCCATTCTCAAACCCTACATATGCCTATAATAGTCAAGTAAGTTGATGAGTTAATGTTATTTGGTATTGGCTTGAGATAATAATTTTTAGGTTAATAACCTTTGAATAAAAACTAATTAATATGGTTTAAAGGCATAATAAGTGATAAAAATATGATGTATATTCAACCCTGAAGGTAACCCTATTGGCACAAGCATAAACTCTATGTTTACTCAGTAATATGTTAGAGAAGGAAGTTGTAGGCTTAATAAAGTGAAGGGGAATGAATTTATTTAAGTATTAATGTGAAATTAAGGATAAATAGTTTTGATCATATCCATTTTAAAGTAGGATACTACTTTGAATATATATAGACTACTAAATAACTACACAATCCTCTTAGAGTGCACACAAATCTGTGCTTTGACCTTTATCAACCCTATAAAGATTGGTTGAGGTTACTAAAATATTTGGAAAAAAATTTAAAGACCTAGGAAAGGTCTTGGTTCATTTTTAAATTATATAAAACTAAATAAAATGAATTTTAAAGCCTCTTGGCTTACAAAGTGAGTTGCCTAGGGTTTAGAAACACAAAACCCCATATCTTAAATTTTAAATATGTAAAAAGATTTAAGAAATGGTGTTTATTAGAATTTTCCCATGTACCTCTACATCAGGGAGGGGGATTCAAATTCCAATGCTCTTTCTCAATCCTTACAACATCCTCCTTGGTGGTATTTGGATTATAGGAAATATGTCTGCATACCACCATTGACATAATTACCATTTTCATCCTGGTATGAACTTATATATCATTTAGGACATCTAAGAACACCTTGTCATGTGGGAATGACATGTGGCCATAATCAATTTTTACCCTTGCTCTGATTCTATCTAGCCAGTTCCTAAACTTGTTCTTGGATCCCATTGCCTATAGGGTGCCCATTTCAAATCATATGATGTTCTATTTCTTTCCACTAGGTGTAAATGTTCTAATCTAGTATATTGAATCTAGCTAGTGTTGATAGTAATTACATGGATTGATCCCTATTTATCATTCCTTATATCAAATTCTACAAAATACACCAATTGAGATATATTTTCTTATTTTTCCACCTTATATATTACTAATCAAGGGAGATACATAGGGAGAGATTTAGTTCCCTCCACTTTGATAATTATGAAATCCAAGTATAGATAATACATACAAATCCTTATAAGATTCATTATAATATGATTAGATAAATTGGGCATATCATTACCATAAATGGCCTAGTATACCAATGGATAGATGGTCTATATTTAACTAGTCATGTTATTCTTGAATTTATGTATGTGAAGGGTATTTATCTCAACACAAATTATATTATTATGGTATTTTAATGAGGGTTCCTAAGGTTATTCAAAAGTTAAGTTGACTATCCTAGTTATGGCCTCCACTAGATAAGACATCATATAAAATTTTCCATCTAGCTGATTGCATGAGTTATTAGCTTGGTGGATCATATTATCATTGATGATTTCCCTAATGGAAATTACTTTATTGGAGGTGAATATGGTGCCTATCAGGGGAATCCAAACCTCATTAACATAAGTTATAGTTGGGAAACCATAGATTCTATTCAACAAAGCCATGGAAATCCTAATTTGTGGTTTAAAAGTGGAAATTGGGATGGAAATGTGAGTCCCTTGATCTTGAAGGTGGTTGGTTCATGTTCCCACTCTATAAAATTACTAGTAACATTTTTGGATAACATCCATTGGTTAATTAAGGATTGGTTATAAGTTGATTCAGTGGGAGGGATCTTATAATATTTCTCAAAGGCATGTCTACTAGCATAAGATACTAGTATTTTTTGCTGATGGAAATGTAGAGTTTTGACATAAATCTATATGTTTATTACAAAATCATAGTGTATATTGAAGTAAGACATTACTTATGGTTTATTACTACATCATGTATGCCTACTAATTTTATCTCCACCAGGTCCTACTTGTACCTTCATCTAAAGGTTGAGAGTTTCTCCTTAGGGCCAAAGGGCTCTATTTCCTCGACTTCCTCATAGATAGATGAATAATGTTTGAATTCATGACTGAGAGCCACTTTGTCAAACTTTGTATCTCTTTATTTATTAGACCTTGTACTGGAATATGTAGAGGGGGGAACTAGAAAATTTAAAGTGTAAGCCATTACTATACACTCAAGTTCTATCTCTATGGAATTGTGTGGATGCTTGGTTGTAAAATAGATTTGAAATTCATGTTTTTATGCCATAATTTTATTTAAATGTGATTTCCATTGACTTGGATAATTATATATATTATCTTTTGAATTCACTTACTTTTTTGAATTAAATACAGTTGGCTAATTGGTGTGGATTAATACATCCAATATCTTTGGCTCCTTTCTTCTTTTATCTATTTTAATTTTTAAATTTACTTTGTGATGAGTCATATTTGATATTTGATAACATGTAGATTTAAATTCTTGGCTATGAGTGCTTCATCATACTTTATTTAACACTTATTGCTTCCGACTTCTCCCATAAGCATTCCCTGGTTGTTGCCAAACCTTTACATAGTTTCAAGGAAACATGGTGAAATTTCACCTCCCCACTACTTAACGGTTCTTTTTGAATAATTTGACCCTAAGTAAAAGTATGTCAACCATATATATATTTATAAAATTTCATAGGTTCTCCTAGGTTAGAAAATGTGTACTATGATCTTTAATGAGGTCAAACATATGTTTTATTTTTGTCATTTTTATCTAAGTGGGTCTTATGTCATCTTAGGCCACATATTGAGTCATTAAATGAAGTGGTATGGATTACATAAGAAAAATCCTTTAAAGATGAAATTTAACATCCCACATGTTAGGAATAGTTAGAGAAATTGTTGTGAGATTGAAAAATTATAGGTTCAACATCCATCCAAGAAGATCAAGTAGTTCCAAGTAGTTGTACAGCCTATATAATACTTATGTCACATGGGAATACTTCAAAAAGTGTCTCTTGAGATACCCACATATAATTCCAATCTTTGGGTAGATTTTATAGTTCTAAAATTACCAAAAACTGACCTCTCTCTCTCTCATCACTTTCTTGGACAAGTCAAAAGGGTCAACTAGTTTCCCCTTGGTATGGATAAGAGTAGAGTTTAAGTGAGTTCACGTATTAGCACTCCACTTTTAATTAAATTTAGTTTTAATAGTAATATTATTTGTGATTTTTTTATCTATGTACAATCTTTAAGATTTTTAGCTTCTCAAAATTGCTTGTACATCCCTAAAACCCTAGTTTTCCTTCTCCATTTGCATTTATATGAGAAAAATATGTGGTGTACATGGTATTAAAGGGAATTACCATCTTTATCAAAAGTTTATATTCCTTTTTTGCTTTTGTGGGTGTGAAATGATAGGAATTAACATCTCATTTTACTAATATAATACTACATTGAAGTCTATAGACATGGTTATCATAATTGCAAAGCTTGTCTTCCTATTTTGTTCTTCAAAACAAAGGTAATGCATTAGTGTTAAACCTCTCATAGCATGGTGATCAATTATCATTTTTAATTATTAGTCTCAAAGATTATAATTGATGGAAAATATAGTCAAAATTGGACATAGTTAGATATCCTTACAATGGTCACCTACAGTCAGGTGGAACTAAGCCTTGATCAATCATGTTGATAAGACAAAAAGACTTCAAGATTGTGAGAAGGATTCTAAAGTGAAAAAAATAGAAATTAACTATCTAAAATGTTTATATATTGGTTTTGATAACCAATTAGTATCACATAGTCATATAACTGATAACATCTATAGGCAGTCTCCAATAGTGGCCTAAGTTCAATCCAAAAGAGGTAAGGGAGTGTTGATTAAGAGATGTTTGAACTAATTTGATACCTTCAAATAGGGATAAGATAATATATAAGATCAAATTGAAATTTTTTAATCCTTTATGTTTCAAATATAAATATGTCCTTGTTCCTAGATTGAGAAAGTTACAGTTGAGAAGTTTTACCTTAACTTATTTGAATGAGGGTTTTGCCCATACTCAATGTCATCTTATGATGAAGAATTTGAGGTATGTGTTAGTTAAAATGTATTATTTCCTATATCCCAACACTATGGGTAATGTTTTGAAATAATAAATTAGTTTCTTGATAAAGAGAGTGATATTTGAGTGATTTATAACTTAGATAGGTTTTGACCTAAAATACTCAGTAAAACATAATGGTAAGATGACTAAAAGCAATACAACTTGTACTGACCTATAACAATGAGGGAAACTATGGTATATAAGAATGATATTTTATAATTTAGGTATTTAATGGCCTTATTAACCTCAATAATGATCAAGGAATTTGTATTACATTAATTTTACATAGGTCATCACATACATGAATCCTTGTTTCTCTTAAGTTGCCACCTATAGTTTACACACAGTCTGCAGGCTAGTTCAATCTAGTGGGAGAATGAAGCTCTTAGATACCATAAAAAGATTTAAATTTTTTAAAATGTTTAGAAAAATATCATAGTGGTAATAAACCATATTAATTTTATCCTAATATGCAAGGATAGATAAAAAATTGTTTCAAATCTCAACCCACAGTTAGCCCAAAACCCTGCACAATCACTTGGTTTGAGAAGTTAGGTTTACATTTTTGAGTGTTAGGGAGTTTTAAAAGGTACTTAAGCATTGAAATTTTGTGTATAAGTTCATAATTACCTAATAAATCTCTCCAAAAGATTATTTTAACTAGGTAAATGGGGAAGATTCCCTTTATTTTATCTCAAATAGAAGGCACTCCTAGTCAAGACAAAACTACAGGTAGAGCATATCCATGATGAAAGGATGAATAGAGGGATTTTGAATGATTGTGGTAAGATGAATAAGATTTAATTTAATATAAATTATCTTTTATAAGAATCTACAATCCACAAAAGTCTCTATAGGTAACCATTTTCTCAATAACATATTTTAGGCCTATTAGGCCTAAAACTAAAAATGAGCCCTCAATACATCTAATGCCATTCACATGTCCAAAAAATATTTAAATTTTTTTGATGAAATTTAGGGGGAATTTTAGGATGGATTATAACCTTATTTTTAGAGAGCATCATAGAGGGGTATTTTTTGGCCTAAATTCTTATTAGGGGTACCTAGAATGCAAGAGAAAGCTTGAGAGGCCATTTTCAAATGCTCATAACTATATGGACTAATTTCATGGTATGTCAAGGATCTAGGAATAGTTTAAATGGGTCCTAAAGTTAGTCTTAGTGTAATTTTTTTGGAGTTTGAGTGTCTAGTTTTTATGAACCATTTTTAAGAACCAGAATAATTTGAAACCCTCCTAAAACCCTTATTTAAGACCTGATGGAGAAAATATGAAAGGATGAGCATTAAAATGTGGTCAAATTGTAATAAAAATGATTTTAAACTATATATAACTCTTAAAATATCCTCACCATTCATATATTATGTACTATCTCTTGTACGAACAAGCTTAACACTGAGTTTCTTATAGGTTTTAAGGAAAATTGTAGGTACATAAAGGAATGAGGAGATGAAAGTCATTGAAGATGTTTTTAGAGACATTTAATAACTACTAAGATTAATTTATCACCATATATAATCATGGAAACCTCTCTTCTAATATTTTCATTATAGGTAGCCTTAGATAGATAGTTAAAAAACAAGTGACTACTGAGTGAGAAGATGAGAGGTTTGATATCAGATATTTCAAGGTCTAACTCATGGATTAAAATATAAATAATTTGAATATATTTCCTAATATCTATTCCATGTATTTGATTGATCAAATTCAATTCACTTTGATGACAAGTATGAAATTCTAATCCAAGAGGTCTAGTAAGTCACTATAGATAGTGAATACAAGTGTCAAGATAGAGGCTATCAATTAAGGGTGTTGTTGTCACTTGAACTTGTACCATTTTAAGTGGTATAATATAACCACATCATTCAAGTGGAAAAATAGAACCACCTCAGGACTGTGGGTGACCTAAAGTTGAAGTGGATCTCTAAATTAGGCCTATTTCCTTTGATGTATCACTATAGCTCAAAATTATTACTAACTTTTGTGGGATAAAAAGGTATAAGGATAAATGAAAATCAATATAATATAGGTGAGGTGATACACCAAAAATATTGTCTACTCACACCGCTTACAATGTACATGGAACCAAGGATAATCCCACACATACATTTCATCTAATTCAACCCTCGTCTTCTATTTCAATGTTTCAAGCATGGGGTATTGAAGATAGCTTAGGATAGGAGGACATATAAAATAGGTAATTTAGAAAAAATAATTAATTATCTACTCACTATACCTAAAATCCACATTAGACTCTTATTGCTAACCTAAAAAAGAGAGCTTTCAATTCACACAAGGCACTAGGAAGAGTAACATGTGAATGTAATAAAAAATACACTTGCACAAGACCAACAGAAAAAACATGAACTTAGTGAATTATTGAATGAGTTAAAACAACATTCTTCATTAATTCAAGGCAAAAAATTGGTAAGGATTTTCCATACCTAGGTGGAGAGATCTATATAATATCCAAAAAGGTCAGTATTTATAGAAATTATGGGAGAAGAGAGTTAAAAACAAGCTCAAGAGTCACTAAGATACTTGTCAAGAAAGGATAATGAGTTAAAACATCAATGGAATATATCATGTTATATGTCTTATAATTAAATAAAATACAAATGTATCCCAAGTCATCTAATTCCTCCATGTGGCATAGATTATCCCTTGCTTGCATAAGAAACTACCCTCATAATTTACCTTCACAAAACTACTTTTCTAATAAATAAGGTTAGGTATGATGATTGATATAAAGGGGAGGGCTTACTAATAGTCCCTCACATGCATTGTATTTGTACTCAATCATTCATATTACTCTGACCATGAGAAATTATCTCAAATAGTTAAAAATGACTCGTTATCATGTACCTCTCACACTTGGCACCCAAAACCTTTCCATTTATACAATATGATCCATGAACAAGGAGGTATGACACTTTTTAAGAGAATATATATCATCAAGTTCATGGAAAAAAGATTAAAAAGCTTCCCAATTAGAGTCCTTACCATTTTCACTAAGATTTCACTATCTACCCACTAGACTGGCTAAGATGAAAGAGATGGTAAGCACACTTTGGAGATAAATAAATCTATGAGCATGGGGATCTGGGAAAAGTCCTATACTATTTCCCAAGAGTTATTTCATCCTTTGATACTCCACACCTAAAAAACACACAAATTTGTCAAAGAAAGCCCTATTTTACCTCTTCCATATAGGTGTAGTACATCTCAATTGCAAGGGGAGGAGCCATAGAGAGTCATCTACAAATCCAAATTAGTTTCATGGTGTTTAAAACCCTATGGATACTCCATTTACCTTATTTTCCCAATTGAGTCATTAAGGAGGGTTTCTGAGGGTTTTAGAGCCACTTCTAATCTTAGCCTTTATTCAAAAAGGCTACACATTCACCCCATTTATAAATCCTTATAATATAATATTATGAACCTCATATAACATCTATAATCAACTCATCTTTCCATTCAAAGTATTATGAATGTTTTGAGCTTTCAAACTAGTCATTCATGTCCTTCTCCATGCATTCTATAGGGTTTAGGTGCCTTCTAGCCAATAAAATGGATTTTTATGGATAAATATGCATACTAAAGGATAAAAAATACCTATTATGGTAAAAAAAAAAAATTTCCATATGATATAATTCCTATCTTGTGTGAAAATGTAAAAGACCCCTCACTTTGGCATTAGACCTAATGTTGCCTAGTAGGGCTACCATGCATTCTTGAGATAAATGACCTCTATTAACACTTTACATAAATTTATATAGTTTTAACACATAATTTATACCACCATGAACAATATTTAAATCATTATAATGATTTACAAATGCTAGGACTAGAAGTGACTCCCTACTTTGGCAATAGGCTTATACCTTGCTCACTAGGTCTACTTGTAAACCTAGTTACCCAAACCACCCTATCTAGTTTCAAACCTTCCTATCTAGTTTTAAAAATTCCTATATAATTCCCCATGTTTTAAAATATTTAATTCAAGTCAAACATTTTTGACAAGCTTTCATGCCTTCTAGTTCATATTCTTACCCATTTCCAAAGTTGCAGGGTTTTGGTGTAAGGGGAAAGTGCCCCCTATTTGAGATAAAATAGGGGGATCTTCCCCTATTTTATACTAATAAAAAAATAAAAAATAATGGATCATAAAAATACCAAGGATTCTTGGTAAAAATTTTAAACACCTAAATCCAAGTATAGGGCCTCTAACTTTCCCAATCTCCAAGTCAGACTTTTCCATCCTTGACTGTGATTGTATGACCCTCACAATTACACCTATAGGTGTACATTTAATGTTTGAGGCCTAAATATAGTGTTAAAAACTAAATTTTAAATATTATAATGTGATACATCCATAATTTATATTTCCTATTTTTTTAATGCCTTTTGATGCACCTTTCATGCTGTAGAATAACAAGATGATGGTTCTGCCTAATTATGCTAAGCATACACTGTGTTTCTCACTTTAAAAACTCTTCTTGTAGGTTTTTTAATCCTTTATATATATCATGAAGCTAATATAATTATATTATACCAAATTTATGACTTATATGGTCATTAAACTTTCTTATTCTAGTGGTATCTCACTCAATAATGTCATAGTCTTTATTATATTTCATGCTAGTTTAAGACTGAGACACTCTTTTTGACCCCTACCTATAGGGTATCATGGATTTTATTTGGTAAAAAATGATAAATAAATACTATATTGACACCCTATGTATTTTATACAATGAATACTCAACTTTCACCTAACTTTCTTGTTCAATGGAGCTCAAGCTATGTCTTTCCCTGACTAAGACCAATTCTTTCAAAACCCTGCTTGTAGATGCATGTTTTGTAACCTGTGCTAGCCATTCTTGAATTTATCATGGAAAATTAGGGTATATTTTGATAGATTCCATGTAATTTTATAACCTTTCCATTTAATATTATTTATATCTTTATTATTTAGTACCTAAGCTCCTCCTTTGCAAGATATGGAAAATAGGTCTTGGTTGTAGGTGTATCTTAAACTTATTGTACAGATAGGGAGTGAGTAAAGGAAGTCACCACATAAAGTTCCATATTAATTTATGATTTATTAGTATATGAGTAATAATTTAACCAATTATAATCACTCCTATATATAAAACAAGACTAATTTGCAAACTTGGTTGAAAGAAGCCCTCTTTTGGTCTCAAACCTATAGATGACACTATTGTAATTCAATAGTTTTAGGACTACTTTTAGACCTTTAGATGAATAAATTACATTGGTCATTTTCCTCTTAAAATTATCATTATTATTTTCCTATATGATTAATATAAATTTGAGCAATTGGAAGTATCAAGGTTCTTTGAGACTATGGCATATGTCATTTCCAAAATGCTTATAGACCTCTGTTTAGTTCCTTTAGGGACAAAGGCCCTAAAAACTCAAAATTTGCTATGGGATGATTCCTAAAACGTTAGTATGCTACCAAGGGTCATAAAAATGATCCCTAAGGTATCGAATTATTTCATATACCTCATCAAGATTCAACCCTATCAATTATCCATCCATATATCTTCTCTAAAACTTTACAAATGATACCAATGGGTGCATACTTTTGAATGTAAGGCAATGCTGATGACATATCACTAAAAAATCCTAGGAGAGGATATTTTAGGAATAATAATGCATATTAGACCATTTTTATCATCTGGAGCATAAGGACATCCCTCCAAAAGTGAACATGATGTCATCAAGGGACCTATATGTGAGTATTTTGACTATGATATGCAGGTAAGGGCATAAAATGAATAATAATATGCAAGGGAAAATCTTTAAAACCACTTGAAATGAATTTAAAATACTCAAAACATATGATACAACCTTCCATTCATTTATACTAACATGGAAAACCTACTTCAAGGTACTTGTAGATGCATATTTTGAGTAAAAGGTAACAAGGATGATCTATGACCAAGAACAAGCCCAGAAGAGGCTTATGAGTTCATGAAAATTCAAAAATAAATACTATGGTCGGAAAACCTATGTAAAATCCTTGAGACACATATGAAATAATCAAATCCATCAAATCAAAGTAACTAATTCTAAAACCATCTCAAATAGTGACCCCTCTTGGATGAAGAAGCATAAAAAAACTACTTAGCTTCTTAGTGATGTTTCATAAAGGAGAAGCCATGAAACTAAAACTTATTACCATGAAAATGAATCTGACTCAGATTCCTTTCAACCTTTAAGATCATTCCTCCTAAATCCAAATGTATGGCTTGTACCAAGCATTTCAAATTAACTTTTACTAGCTTACAATGGCAAAAAAGATGAAACAAAAAAAAACTAAACTTTTTGACCTTTTCTCAGTACACAAAGCATATAAATGACTTCAAGTAGTTGAAGAGATGCTATCCCATGTTTTTTGTGGAAGGTGGACTTCCTAAGTCTGTATAAATGCAATTAAGGGGCAATTTCAAGGAGTTTCTCGTATTTTCAAGCATGAAATTTATTCTTTAACTGACTCTGACTATTTATTGACATGTTATTACATTATCCATGTTTAATTCCATCTTTGTGATAAATATTCTTCCTTTAAAGTCTATGTCAATAATTTAATAAGCTAAAATGTGATCAAAAAGGGGATTTTTGCATATGATACATGGCAAAGAACCAATTTATGACCTAAGAACAAATTATAACATCTAAATGACTACATTAAGAAATTTTAAAGATAATTTGTACCTTTTACCATGTTTGACTAGGGTTGACCAAAGTTAACTTTGGTTGACTAGACAAGTAGAAGGAAGATAGGTTTAGACCAAAGCTAGACTAGGGATAGGTAAGGTATTTAGACACACATGAGACCTAATTAGACATACAAGAACTTGTGAAAAATTTTAATATGTATGGGTTGACCCAATTTTACTAAAAGTCAAATTTAATCAACACTTTTAGCAATTCCTAGGGGTAATATGCTTGCCTATGTTGAGGACTAGTAGCCTTATCCCATCCATTGGGAAAATGGAGTCAAATGCACTCTAAAGTAGTAGGGTCAGACCTTTACTTGACCAATAAGACAACAAATTGACCTAAAAACACATAAAGGAAAGACAACACAAATAAGACCAATCAAACAAATAAAGTAAAGGCACACTTGTGCTAATAAGCACTTAGGGAAAATAAGACATAACAACAAGCACTAGTTATGTACCTCTAAAAAATATGCCTCCCTTCTTGGATAAAAAGTAAATTACCTTGAGTTTCCTTCCTCACTAGATGAATGAGGATGCCAAGCATTCTTCCTTTTGTATGTAGTACTAGATGACTCATGGTTCCTTTTTGCCCTTGGCTTGACATGTCCTTTGATGGAGTCATCTCAAACAAGCCTCCAAGGTATATGAAGTATTCTTGACCTTGGAAACATGCTTCATACTGCTATCCCTTTGTCTCATCATGGTATATTTGTATCTCTATCCATGGGATAGCTTGTTGTAAGTCTATATCTTCTTCAAAGGCCTCATTGTTCCTTTAATTTTTTATAGCCTCTTCAAGGCCTTCAAGAAGTGTTGTATCATGGAACTCTAGTAATTTTTCTTGTTCAAAATTTTCCTTCATGGTTGTAGGAGCAGATTCACATGAGAATATAGAGTCAAACTTCAAACCTTCTTCAAAAGATTCATAGTCATTATGGATTAATTCATCATGGTGTAGAGCCTCTTGATGATGATACCTCTCAATATATACTTTCTCTTCAATAACTTTGGATTGTGTTATTAGGATTATTTTCCTCTCATTATCTTCTTATTCTTTGAACATTTGCATATATGTGTGCCACATGTTTTCTTCTTGAAACACATCCTCTTTCTTACCATGTCTTATAATCAGCTCCAAAGGACTTGTAGGAACATGAAACCTTTAAATTCATTAAAAATGTCCTCAAATATCTACCACAAGTCATAATCCTTCTCTTGATCATCATCATGAAGGGGAACAAAAAGAGAAACCTATTCCTCTTCTTCTTTAGAAACCAAAATAACTTCTTCTAAGGCATCTTCTTCAACACAAGGAATGTGATCTTAATTACCATTCTAATATGAAGTTTCTTTAGAATGAGTTAGCTCTTCCTCATCATTAATCTGATTTGAAATATCCATATGCTTCTCCTTCTTAGTGATGCGAATAATAGGCATCTTAAAACTAGGAAGTTTGTGCCAAGAAGGCTCCCAAGGAGCAATGCAATCCCCACCATTAAAAGGGAAAAATGAATTAGTTATAAGAGGTGGAAAGATGGGTTTAATGGATTTTGAAGTAGGGGTGGGAGGGAGTACAATAGTCTAAAGTTTTTTCTCACTTACAACTTCACTTAAATATGGTTTATTCTTCTTTCGACAAGCTGCTATTACTTCTTTCCATCTTGGGAAGGTAGGCTTAGAGAGTTCTCCATGTGGCATAGATGAAAATGGAGGGTTAAATGATAGGATTAAGAAACTTAGGGTTTCCTTGGGCTTGGTATCTTATTTCCAACTTGGAAATCAAGGTTTAGGAAGCTCTACATTTTTTATTGCCATTATGGATTTCTTAAAAGTTGGTTTGCCAATTTAATCTTCTTGTCAAGATGGGCCTCAAAACTCAAACTTACTTTCTCAAAATATTTTCCAAAGAAATCAACCTTATCAATAGTTATGTCTTCCCTCCTTTGGTTGCTCTCTTGGATGGGCCTCCAAGAAAGGAAACTTTGGGGAATACATAAAGGACTTTGGGAATTTTGAATCATGATTGGATTGGTATTTTGAAAGGTTATGATGGACACATATTAAGGTTGATGTGGGGTATATTAGAGATGCCAATATTGATCTAGTTCTTGAGCTCTCAACCTTTCTTCTAGGTGGAAAATTAGGTGACCAACATCAAGCATATCATTAGTAAGACCTTGTCAATTAGCTTTATATATAGGAATCCATTATTTCTTAACTTTCTCCAAATAATTTCTCACACTCTTGATACAATCACTAGGGATGACTTAACCATAACCATTTTTTCTATCAAAGTCTAACATGTAGTCTTTGTAGTCAATGAGAATTTTCTTGAAACTTGAAATAGAATGACTTGGAGAAGAAATAGGTGGGCTAGGTGAAGCAAAAGCTTGATAGGGATGATTATAGGCAACATATTATTAATATGGATCATCTCAAGATTAGCCAAGGACTTGTTTATATTGAGAATGAATGGGCAAAGATGGATATGTCTCCCCAAATTATGTTAAGATAAACTCATCGTCAAAATTATCCATGAATCACTCATGATAATTGAATAGAACAAGAAAATAACCTAAAATATAATATTTGGGATGCTTAACTAGTATATTTATGCTTGGAATTTCCATTGGTGCTTAGCTAAATTGCCTCCAAAGGCTGATATCTTAAGGATAACACCAAAAGTCCTCAAATTCTATAAATAGGAATCCCATTGGGCATGCAAAAAACTATTTTCAATTAAACTTGGACCCTTTAAGGAGATGAAAAGTCTCTCTTCATTTAAGTGTCACAATATAACCACCTTATGGTTGTGGGTGACCCAAAGTTAAATTGGATCTCTACATTACGGCTAGTTCCCTTGATGTATCACTATAGCTAAAAACTATTACTAACTTTTGGGGGGTGAAAAGGGAGAAGGATAACTAAAAATGAATATAATATATGGGAGGTGATACACAAAATATATGGTCTACTCACACCACTTACAATGCACTTGGAACCAAGGAGAATCCCACACATACACTTCATCTAATTCAACACTCCTCTTTTATATAAATGTTTCAAGCATGGGGTCTTCAAGAGAGCATAGGATAAGAGGACATATAAAAAAGGTCTTATAGAAACACTAATTAATTAGCTACTCATTATACCTATAATCCACATTAGACACTTCTTGATGACCTACAAAAGAAAGTTTTTAGTTCACATAAGGCACTAAGAAGAGTAACATGTGAAGGTAAGCAAAATACACTTGCACAAGACCAAAAACAAAAAAAATCCACTTATTTAAATTTTTAATGAGGTAAAAAAATATTATTAATTAATTCAAGGAAATAATTTTACAAGGACTCACCATACCCAGGTGGAGAGATCTATAAAATAGCTAAAAGGCCTATAGTTATAGCAATTATGAAAGATGAGAGAGAAAGGGAAACTCAAGAGTCACTAACACACTTTTTAAGCAAGGATAATGAGTTAAAACATCAATGAAATCTGGTATGAGATATTTATTATAAGTAAATCAACTATAAATGTCACCTAAGTCATCTAATTCCTTCATATGTGCCTAGATTCTCCCTTGCTTACTTAAGAAACTTCCCTCATAATTTGCGTTCAAAAAAATCCGTCTCTAATTAATAGGGTAAATTTTTATGATTTATCTAAAGGGGAGGAGTTACTAACAAGCCCTCACATGCATTATATTGGTCCTTAATCATTTATATTCCTCTAACTATGAGTAATGATATCGAATAGTTAGAAATTGACTCCCTCTCATGCAACTCTCACACTTGGCACCAAAAAGTTTTCCAATTTTGTAAAATTATCCATGAATAATGAGGGATGACACTTTTCAATAGTGTTTATATCATCAAGTTCATGAAACAAATCTCAAAAAGCTTCCCAATTGTAGTCTTCACCATTTTCACAAAGTGTTCACTATCTACCCACTAAACTGGCTAAGATGAAAGAGTTGGTAAGCACACTTGAGAGACTATATAACTCAATCTATAAACCTATGGATCTCTAAAAAGTCCCATAATATCTTCCAAAATTTATTTCATCCTTTGAAACTCTTCCACACTTGTAAAACACATAGATTTGTCAAAGAAAGCCATATTGTACCTATTTTGTATACGTGTAGTGCATATAAATTACATGGGGAGGATACTTGTATAGAATTTTTAAACTCAAAATTAGTTTCATATCATTTATACCCCTTTTAGATACTCAATTTGCCTTCTTTTCCCAATCGGGTCCTTAAGGAGGGTTTTAGAGCCACTTTTGGTCTTAGCCTTTGTTCATAAAGGATACACATTAAAACCCTTGATAAATACTTTTGAGATAATAATAATAACCTCATATAACAAATATAATTACCTCAACTTTCCATGAAAAGTATTATGAAATTTTTTAGCATTCAAACCAGCCATTCATGTCCTCCATGCATTCTGTAGGGTTTATGTGCCTTCTAGCCAGTAAAATGGATTTTGATGGATAAATATGCATAATGAAGGATAAAAAATACTTGGGATGATCCAAAAAATATTTTTCCATGTGATATAATTCCTATCTTATGTGAAAATGTAAAATACCCCCCACTTTGGCATTAGGCCTAATGTTGCCTAGTAGCATTACCCTGCATTCTTGAGATAAATGACCCCTATTAACACTTTACATGAATTTATATCATTTTAACACATAATTTACACCACCATGAACATGATTCAAATCATTATAATTCTTTTCAAATGCTATGACTAGAAGTGACTCCCTACTTTGGCATTAGGCTTATACCTTGCTCACTAGGTCTATCTGTAAACCTAGTTGCCCAGACCACCCTATTTGGTTTCAAACCTTCCTACCTAGTTCCCCATATTTTATTGGATGTAATTAAACTCATAAAACCTTTCTAAAAAGTTATTAGGCCTTCTCATTCATGTTCTTACCCATTTCAAAAGTTGTAGGGTTTTGGTGTAAGGGGAAAGTTCCCCCTATTTGAGATAAAACAAGGGGCACTTCCCCTATTTTTTTCCTCAAAATAAATTTTATAAAGGGATTATAAAACTACCAATGATGTTTTTTATATATTTTTATCACCTTAATCAAAGTATAAGGTCTCTAATTTTCCCAATATCCAAGGCAAACTTTTCCATCTTTGATTGTGACTATATGACCCTCACAGTTACACCTATAGGTGTATGTTACATGTTTGAGGCCTAAATATACTGTTGAAAAATCAATTTTAAATATTATGAGTTTATCCATCCATCATTAAATTTTCCTATTATTTTTATGCCTTTCGATGCATCTTTCATGCTCCAGAATCACAAGATGATGGTTCTGCCTAACAATGCTAAGCATAAACTATGTTTCTCACTTTAGGGACTCTGCCTATAGGTTGGTTTGTCCTTTATAGATATCATGAATCTCATATCATGATACTATAATCCATTGATTCCTTATAAGGTCATTAAATTCCTTATTCTAATGGTATCTCACTCAAGAATGTCATAGTCTTTATTATATTTCATGCTAGTTGAAGACTGAGACACTCTTTTTGACCTCTACCTATAGGGTATCATGGATTTTATTGGGGAAATCATGGTGAATTAAGAATATATTTACACTTTATGTAGTTAAAACAATGCATACTCCACTTTCACCTAACTTTCTTGTTCAATGTAACTCAAGCTAAGTCTTTTCCTAATTGAGACTAATTCCCTCCACACCCTACCTATAGATGCATGTTTTGTAGCCTATGCTAGCTCTTCTTGACTTTATCATGGTAAATGAGGATCTATTTTGATGGATTCCATTTTAATTTTATAAATTTTCTATTTATTATCATTTATACCTTAATTATTTATTACCTAAACTTCTCCTTTGCAAGACATGGAAAATAGATCTTGGTTGTAGGTGTATCTTAGACTTGTTATATAGACAGGGTGTGAGTAAAGGAAGTCACCACATCAAGTGCCATATTCATTTATGATTTATCAGTCCATGAGTATAAATTTAACCATTTATAATCACACCTATATATTAAAAAAGTCTAATTTGCAAACTTGGCTCAAGGAAGTCCTCTTTTGGTCTCAAACTTGTAGATGACACTACTATAATCCAATGGTTTCAAGAGTACTTTTGGACCCTTAGATGACTAAATTTTATTGTTCATTTTCCTATAAAACTTTTCATGATTCTTTTCCTATATTAGGAATACAAATCTAACCAATTAGAAGTATCAAGGTTCTTTGACACTATGGAATATGTTATTTCCAAAATGCTTATAAAAATCTGGTTAGTTCCTTTATGGACAAAGGCCATGAAAAATTAGAATTTGCTATGGGATGATTCCTCAACCATTAGTAGGATAAAAATGGTCATAAACATGATCCCCAAGGTATAAAATTGTTTCATATACCCCAAGGAGATTCAACCCAATCAATTATCAATTTGTACATCTTATCTAAAACTCTGCAAATGATACTTGAGGGTGCATACTTCTGAATGTAAGGCAATGGAGATGATATACCACTAAAACAAGAATATAAGAGGGTATTTTAGGCATAATAATTCATCTTATACCATTTTTATAAGTTATTTCACAAGTACATCTATCCAAACATCATCATCACATCATCAGGGGACATGTAGGTGAGTATTTTGACTATGATATGTAGGTAAGGAGTTAAAAGGAGAAAGAATATGCAAGGGAAAATCTTTAAAACCATTTAAAATTAATTTAAAATACTCAAAAAATATAACAAAACCTTCCATTCCTTCATATAAATGTTTAAAAATTACTTCAAGGTACCTATAGATGCATATTTTGAGAAAAAGGTAGTAAGGATGATCTATGACCAAGAACAAGCCTAAAAGTGGATTATGAGTTAATGAAACCTAAAAAATGAATAATATGATGGGAAACTCTATTTAAAACAACTGTGACATATATGAAATCATCAAATCCATCAAACCAAATCAAATAATTTTGAAACTATCTCAAATAGTGACCCCTCTTGGATGAAGAAGCATAAAAAGTTGTTTAGCTTCTTAGTGATGGTTCATAAAGGAGAAGCCATGAAACTCAAATTTATTACCATGAAAATTAATCTTAATTATATTCATTTCAACCCCCAAGATCATTCCTCCCAACTCTAGTTTTATGACTTGTACCAAGCATTTTAAATTAACCTTTCTCATCACACCAGGTGTGAAAATGACTTGAGGGAGTTGAAGAGACACTATCCCACATTTTTTTCTAAAGGTGGAATTACCAAGTCTATACAAGTTCCATTAAGGGGTAGGTTTGAGGATTTTATCCTATTTTCAAGCATGAAATTAATTATTGAACTGACTTTGACTACTTCATAACATTTTTTTACCTTATACATATTTAATTCCATCTTTATGACAAATATGCTTCCTTGAAAGTCCATACTAGTCATTTAATAAGCCAAAATATGATCAAAAAGGGCATTTTTGCCTATTAAACATGGTAAAGGACCAATTTATGACCTAGGAACAACTTAGAACATCTAAATGACCACATTGGGATATTTTAAAGATAATTTTAACCTTTGACCATGTTTGACTAGGGTTTACTAGAGTTGTTTTTAGTTGACTAGACAAGTACAAGGAAGATAGGTTTGGACCAAGGCTAGAGCAGGGATAGATAAGGTATTTAGACACACATGAGAACCAATTATACATATAGTAACTTTTGAAAAGTTTAAATATGTAAGGGTTGTCACAATTTGACTAAAATTCAAATTTAGTCAACAAGAGTATCTAATGGCTATCACATGTTGTTTCCAACCTTCTTAATATAGTTCATATGTGTAAAGTATTCCTAAGGTGGTTTAGAGTATTCAAGTGAACTCATCACTAAGAGGTAGTTTTAAGAAGGCTATTTTAGGTCTCTATGCTGACTTGAAGGAGAATGATGAAATTTTGGTGGACACTTGTCCATGAAACCCTTCTAACCTCTTTTTCTACTTTATTATCTTGACATATAACTAGTTTCTAAGTCTTGACACTTGGATTTGTGACCTTTCCACTTCTATACTTCTCTCTCCTCTCATATACTCTATAAATGAAAGCCTTTTTGGATTTTTTAATGGAAGTCACACTTGGTATGATAAAGTCTTGCTAGATTGAATATTATATTTACCTTTGAAATAAATATTTCTAGTCTAGTTTTAAAGTCACAAGCTTCTTATCTAAGTATGTGAAGTAGTGTATAGTGGAGTGTCAATTGATAAGTATTTATCCTTGTATTTTCTTTACTTTTTCATGTTTGGTGAGATTAGTTTTCCATCTAATAGGTCACATGAAGTGTATTCAAGTGTATTTGTCTATATCTAAGTGTAAATAGTAACATTAATTTCTACAATCTAAACTCATGTTCATTCACCTTGAGAACTAAATTGCATATCACCTCCATGTTTCAAATACTTATGTTAGAGCAACCTATGATGATGAAACTAGTATTATGATTCATGCTTCATGTTTCAACTATATGTTAGTCTAGTGGAGCTCTATTTAGTATATCACCTAGTTAGCATAGGTTGATTTTATGTTCCCTCTATCCCTTTTCATCCAAGCAAGAAAGTAGTGTAGGTGATAAGCTATCAAATTTTAGTCTAGGGAGCAAGCCCTTAAACATAGAGGTTTACCTTTTATATAGGCAAACCATAGGTATAGAGATGATCCAATGTTTCACTTAATCTAGAGAAGGCTTGAACATCCTCTCTAAGGTGAAATATTGAGTGACAATAGTTATTTCTCTACATTGTTCTATGTTTATTACTACCTTAAGCTTGAAATATGGTGACACTTAGAGAAATATTGTGATCTTACTCTCCCTTGGGGTATCATACTATATTTCATATTTTCACAAGTTATAGATGAGTGGGATGATGAAACTTATCATCATTTTAGTACTCTACTTCCATTTAAATGTCGTAACCCTTTATTACTGTGAATAATCTAAGTGAGTGGGATGATGGCACATGTCATCATCCTGGCACTTTACATACATAAAAGACTTAGAAACTTGTATATTGCTTTGATGGTCATAGGCCTATGGGATTAGGACATGTGGATAGTTGTCTCTAATCTACTTGCCTTGGAGTTTCACAATTTTAAACTTTGATCCTACTAGTCACTTGGTGAGTATCATTGTGACACTTGGTAAAATACTAGCACTTTATCTACCGAAAAGTTCTGTTTAATGTTTTTTAAGTACCTAAATGGTTGTGGGTTAGTGGGATATTTCTAGGTGGCATTGATTTATTTGAAGACAAAATTATATAATTAATTACCAAGGCAAAAATAATCATGGAGGTATAAGGTAATAAAATCTTAGAAGATCTGATTTAGCATAGAATACTAGATGGACAAAAGTTTTGATGAACTTGTCTACTAAATAGAAAGGTCGAAGAAAAGTGCCAAACATAGGAATTGTGGGTACAATATAAAAAATATGTAAACTTAAGAAAATTCTAAAATTCATTAATATCTTATCCTAAATAGAATAAACAACAAAAACATGGACAACAAAGGTAATGGAAATTCTTATTAGCATTAAGGAAACTATTCTTAACTAGAAACATAGGCATAAGAATTATTGGGAAATCCTATCATTATTAAGTAGATGATAAACATAAATAAATGATTCACCCATCATATCTAGTTCCTTTTAGGCTGAAATGGTCCCACACTCAAATTTTTTGAGAGTGAGGTATGATGAGTAAACAAATGGTGACATACAAGGGGAATACTCTAGAGTATTCAAGAACCCAAAATCTTTAGTCAGAAATTAAAAAGTAAGGATGGATCATATCTTACAATGAGAATAAAATTAAATATATGAAATAAAATCCCAAAAAAATCATGAAACTTACTAGCCTTGCCCATACCTTGGATCTGTGTGTGAAGGAGTGATTTTATTTTATCCTCATTTTGAGATTTTTAGCAAAAAATTAGAATAAAATGTATGTTTAAAAATGGTTTCTTTGAAGTATAAGAAAAAGTATCAGATAGCTTGAGCATTTCTCTATTATTATCCATATGTTTATAGCCCTAATAGAGATACCTTTGGTTCTCCCCTTTTATTTATTTATAAATTTGAATTATGTGTGATACATTGATGTTACTTCATCATGTGAGTCTTGATCACCTTTATATTTAATTTTAGGTTTTTTTTATCACTCTTTAGGTTACATGATCTCTTAATTTTAGTAGTGAGTTTCAAGTAGGTACAAGAAGCATGGAAGATTGGATATCATTTTAATCATTCAATAGGGAGATAATCAGGCTATTCTAAAACTTAGGATAACTAATATAGAAAATAGGGAACTAAAGTAAGGAAACAAAATGTAAAAAATAAGAAAGTCTAAGCTAGAAAGAAAAAACATTGACCTAAAGAAATCCAAAAACAAAAAATAGGAAATCTATCTATAAAAGTAGTAAAACCTAATCTAAGTTTTACCTCTACTATATCCCCATTATTTAGAAATATCCTTAGTAGAGGAAGCCTTGAAGTAGTGCTTTAAATACTACCTATTGACTAGGAAGGCTAGATCCTTAACATCAAGGTCTCTTATATGGAAATCATTATTTTCTAAGATTTGAAACACCTGATATGGTCCAATCCACAAGGGAGTGAACTTTTCATGTAATCCTTTATTCTCATGGGATTTATCCCATAAAAGAACTAGATCTAAAATTCTAAAGGCTTTGATCTTGGACCTTTTGTCAAGACATAGTTTGAAAGTGTCTTGATGTATGCTAAAGTTTTATATTTCTTCAGTCCTTTCATCTTCTAGTTGGACCATATCTAACAACATAGACTAGAACTTAGGATATTTTTCCATATACTCTTGTAAAACAATATACATTGGTATCTTAAGGGAAATTAGGAAGATAGGATATCATCCATATACTAATAAGGGTGAGGTTTTGAGGTCCCATTTCTATCTTATTCCTATATACCCATAATGCATACTTCAATAACATGTTCCATTTTCTTGGTTTGTCTTGGGATGACTTTTGTATGGCATCTATCAAGTTCTTGTTTGTAGATTCAACCACCCTATTCCCTTAGGGATAATAGGTTAATGAGGACTTAATTGTTATCTGATTATTAAAATCCCACTTAGTGAATTTATCTAATTAGAAAGTTGGTCCATTATCACTAACTAAGTATATAGGGATACTAACCCTTGTCAGTATATTTTCTTTGAGATATTTGATGACATCCTAAGCTCTAGAGTTCTTGGTGTCCACAACTTCAATCCACTTAGTGTAATAATCTATGGAAATGAGGATGAACTTGTGTTTTAATGATGAGTTGGGATTGATAACCCTAATGAATTCAAGGCCCCATTGTGCAAAAGGGTAACAAACAACGACTAGGTATAGGGCCACATTAGTATTTACCTCCCTTTTTCTAAATACTTGTCATTTATAACAGGTCCTAACATGGGTGTGGGAATATCTTAAAATAGTGGGCTAGTAGTACCCATTTATTAAGATGTTATGGGTCATGGCTATCCTAAAATGGTGTCCATTACCCAATTTTTGGTGTAAGTTTTCTAATATATTTACAACATATTCTCTTGAGGCACATTTAAGGTATATTCCCTAATAGTTTTTGTAGTATAAGACTCCTCCTTATATCATGTAATTGGTGAATTCAAGCCTTAGATCTCACCTTTATTATTTGTTCAACTCAAGGGGGCATGCCCCTGTGAATAAAAAATGAATGATTTAATCATACCAATCTCCTATGACCATTTGTACTTCATTGACTTACTCAATTTGATTGCATTGGTCTATCTCAGTCATTATTTGTATTATCCCTTGGTGTCTTTCTATCTTGGCTAATCTGATTTCTATGTCAAATTATTGTAACTTGGCCATCCACTTACCTCTTATTTCACCCAAATCATTCTAGCTAAGAGTGAGCTTTACTGTAGGGTCTAACACTATGACATAAGTCTTATTCACTAGGATATAATTCCAAAAAAAATGCACAGCTTTGATCAATGCATAGATTTGCTTATCTATCATTGAATATTCTATCTCTACCCTTTTTATATTAGTACTTATAAAGGCAATTGAGATTTAATTATCATCTATATTTTGAGTGAGTACTATGACAATGGTTTATTCTAAAGTGAAGGAGTATAGGTATAATTCCTTAGTGAAATCAAGATTAATCAACATTGTGACCTGAGCAATGGCCATTTTGATATCCAGGAATGAACCCTTTGCCTCTACTATCAATTTTATTTTTAAATCCTTATTTAGAATAACACTTAATGGTTTGAAAATATCAATAAATTTAGGAATGAATTTTCACATAAAGTTGATCTTATCAAAGAATGATTTTAATTCTTTTCTACCATTCGAAGGTGTCACATTTAAATGTCTTAGACCCATTTTGGATCAATAGAAAATCCTTACTTGGTGATGATGTGGCCCAATAAATTTCCATCTATCACTCTAAATATTCTTTTTTGTAGGTTGAGTGATACTCCATATCTTATGAATCTATCAAACACCTTTTGTAAGTGGTTTGTATGGTCAATTCTATTCTCAAAAAACATGGTGAGGTCATCTATATAAATAATGATACACTTACCAATATATCCTTAGAATGCATGATCTATGGCTTATTTTAATTATTCCATAGTATTGATGAGGTTGAAAGGCAACCTTGTATAATCATATATTCCCCAATTCATGGTGAAATCAATTTTCATATGGTCTTGTGCTTCTACCAAAACTTAGTTGCACCTAGAGAAACCATCTAGGAAGGACATCATTTCAGACCCATTGATACCCTAAATTACCGCATCCAAGGAAGGTACAAGGTATTTATCCTTTTTTGAAGACTATTTTAGGTTCTTAAAGCTGATACATAGTCTTATTTTACCATTCTTCTTGATGAGTACCAATTTTACCACATAGGTAGAGTGCATGATAGGAAATATGATTATGGCATATAATAACTTCAAAACTTTAGTCTAAATAAGATGATTTAAAATGGGATTCATGGGCCTCTGACATTGTCTAAAAGTTCTATTACCCAAACATAAGGGAATAGTATGGGTGATCACCCTAAGATCAAAAGTCCTTAAGTCTTTATGGGTCCAAGTGATCACATCCTTTTACTTCATTAGTATCTCTTTCATCTTCTAATTTTCATCATGAGTATAGGATAGCTTGATGTTAACATATTAAGGGTATTATTAAGTTCTCAAATTCTTTTTATCAAAGTCAAACTGATCTATGTTTGGTTGCCTTTACTTGCCAACTTATGGATCTATATCAAAGATCCTTTATAAATATACCATCCCCATGGGGATTCTATTTTCCTTGAGCTATATGATACCATACTCCTTAAGTTCCTTTACTCCCAAACATTAAAATTCATTATCTTCTATAATTTGGTCACCAAAGGCTATATAATTATTATTAGAGGTACAATAACTAGAGGGGGATTGAATTAATGAGCCCAAATATTTTAATTAAAATTATAATCCTTTAAAACTATTATACAATCAACATTTATCAACTTTATCAAGAAACATTAATAAGAGAGAGCTCATTCATTCAATTCATACACTAGATCAAACACACAACACATAGTTCATATGGGAAACACTCATGGGGAATAAAACCCACTCTCAAGTCTAAAACATATGGAATACCTATCCTATAAAAAATTAAAAACAAGAGATTGGTCAAATCCCTTATATTAGAAAACCTTGATAAAATCCTCCTAACTAAAGGTCTTTAGTGAGACACCTATTTCATAATGAGCAACTTCCTGTAAGGAAGATCAAGTACTTTAAACTTTCCTTTGAACACCTCCACCTTAGAAATAATTTATTCAACACTTGATTATGGATATATATTTTACAACCCATGCACAAATTCCCTCTCTATCTCACACATGCCTCTCACATAGGCATGTCACAATCTCTCTCCTTTTTCACTTAAAATTTCCTCATATGCACACTCAAACCTCTTTACATATCATAAAACTATAATATAAATTTTATGACATCAAAAATATCACCTATAGGTCATAAAAATAGTCATCAATTTTCTCTACTCATCAATTCATCAACTGGGCACTCTACCTATCCTTCCCTCCATAACTCTCACAAACACCTTGCACTAGTCTCACTCACAAGTATAGAAATCATCATCTCTGATTTCAATATATATAGAGATATCATGTATATCAAGATCACAATATTTCCTATCATACACAACACATTCATTCACCCTTAATTCATCATACATGGGTGACACTTAATCACAACTATCTTTCAAAAAGGCCTAAGTCACCTTTTAGGTCCTATGGAGACCCACTCACCTCTTTTACACTTATTTGAGTAAATTAAGAACACATGAACACTTTAAAAATCATTAACCCATGTCACATGATCTATATGTCCTCCTTAAGTGATAATAGTCATCACAGTACCCTTATACTTAAGCACAAATCACTCACAAAATATTCTATACACACAGTCACTATGAACAAACACATAGTCACCTTTTAGACCTTTGTTCATACTGCATATGATTAGTCAAACATTTAATATGCACATAGATGATCCTCATCAAGTATAAAACATGATACAATAGATAATTCATCATTAATCATTGAAATAACATTATAATAATCTCAATTACCCTTATTGGGTTACTTGCATAGCACAATTAAACATAGTAAAATTTGGAGCTCAATATATTTGTTTGTACATATATTCAAACCTTAAAATTTATATTTGTAGATGTGAATTTTAGTCCTATAAAAATTATCTTTTTACATTATGGTAAAATTTTTCATAGATAAAATGTTATGGCTAAAAAACTAGACACAAGTCTTTCCCTTGTTAAATTCATATATTTGAATTCAAACGGTCATAATTAAACATCAAACACTATACTTGCATCTTGTGTCCTTGTTATTTTAGATAAATCACATAGAATTAATATTATTATATTTATCTTTACATTTAACTCATATTTCACCATTTAAAAATGCTAAACTTAGAACATGTTGACCTCATCTTGTGTAATCTTGAAATATTGACTCATCATGCACCATATATCTTTGTGGATTAGTCAGGTCTTTATCTTATAGTGATCACCATTATATCTTGATTATAACCCATATGATAATTAAAATTTTCACCCTCACATTCATTTTGATCACTTATACTATTAAACATCATGTACTTCTTACCATCTCACTCAACATGCACCATTAGATCAAAACTGTACAATCACCTACATATCATTAGATCTTAAAATAAGCTCGATATTTATATATTTTAACCAACAAACACTTTGACATATTTGACTTGTTTTTTACCATATATATTTATGTATAATCACTTGTGATCCATTATATATTCATTTGGTCCTGATGTTTATCTTTGTGTAAATTAGATTAAGTATAAGAACCATTACAATCTATGTAGAAGGCCAACTTTGAACCTCCATATCTTTTGCTTTGCTCAAGTGCATGTTCTAAAATTTAGACCATATGATCTCCTCACATAGTAAAATAAAATCACGTGTAAATATAATCATATAACCCTCACATGTGTGAGATATAGTGACATTAAAAAATCTTACTTAGATTTATCTATTCACAGAGCCAACTATGCCTAGAACTATCTAGAAAGGCCAACTTTCCACTCGCATAAATTTTGTCTCACTTTAGTGATTGACATAAAATTTAGATAAAATCAACTAGGCACAAAACTAAACAAAACCATATGATAAAATTCTTCTATAATATCCACACGTGTGATATATATCACCATCAATATTCTTACTTGACTCTTCTTGCGACATTGTAAATTTGGCTAAGTATGGGAAAACACTATCAAAATGCTTGAATGTCCAAATTTTCACTTGCATATATTTTTTCATGCTTCATTACTAGACTTGATACTTTTTACACAAAAACTAGGGACTAATATGATCATAAAAATATGAACAACTCCCCCTAAATCATCCACATGTGTTAATTCATGATGTCATCAAATTGCCTACTCAAATTTTTTGCTATTGGACCCAAAATGTCTATATGAGAACAATGATGAAATGGGTGAATTAAAATAATACACATAAGCTCTCTAATCATATTTGACCACTGATATTACCCCTTAGACATTCTCAATACTTTATACTCATCCATAATAATCTCAAACCATGTCAAAACTGAAGATCAACCAAACATCCTTCAAACATACTAGGACAAACACATTGCACACTCTATAATTATCACTTAAACTATTAAGGTACTTCATCTACTCACCATTACACCGATATGACATCATTGAAAATTATAAAACAAGATCCCCCTTTTTCATTGATCTCAAAACCCATCATATAGCAATATACATCTCACCTTCCTTCTCTCTCTTCAAGCACTCTCACAATAGGAACTTTCTCCCCCTTTGACAAAATGACAAAGTGGACATAAAATGATCCTAATGATGTGAAAATATTACCAATAGGATATGGCTACTTTATAAATATGATACAAACTCCCCCTTACCTTGAGCCTACCTTTTCTTGTCTAGACACCTTCCTCTTTCTCCATGTCAACACTCTCGTCAATCAAGCATTGCAACCAATAATGAAAACACACACAAAAGAAAAAAATATTTTATAAATTACCAAGAAAAATATAAGATAGACCCCCCCTAATATTTATGAACCATTTCACCACTTGATCATCTTCATATCCCCATACACCATGAGGAACCTCCATACAAGCTTACTAGCCATCTCTCTCAAACCACCTCAAGGACCACCAAAAAAACATCATGACATACACCAAATAGGAATAATTATATAAAACAACTTGAAAACTCACCTTGACATACTCATGCCTTGATATTTTTTAGAATGTAAAAAAAATGCACTTCTTTAAGACTAGGTTTGTCTAGACTCCTTATAACCCTACCTAGAACTTGCAGAGCCCACAACTTTCAATAGACACATATTCATGACCTGAAAATTAATATCTAAAGCACTCTAATATGTACTAATTTAAAATTCCTAGATGATCCTTTGTAGCATACTTCCTTCACAAGCCTACTAGTTAATTAAGCCTCCATCTTGACAAAAACATGAATAATTTGAATACCACAAACATTCAAATCTCTATGAATCTTTATTTGAAAACCCATTTGGCCCATTAAACCTATTAATAAACCTTAGTCTTCAAATCACAAGGCAAACTACTTTTGTATTAAAGCCCAAAACCTTATAATGTCAAAAACAAATAGAGTCAACAAACCTCCTTTCAGTCAACATCCACCTCTAAAAATTCATTTACACCTAGAGACAACCATTACTCCCTTTTGTAATAAGAATTTAGCTTCCACATATTTTGGAATCCATACATCCTCTAACCTTTTTGGTACCTTCATCTAAGAAACTCAAGAGCAAACAAAAATCTCTAATTTGACTCCAACATATCTTCAGAACATAAAAAACACCTAGAACATGATAAAATAAGATCAACAAACCTTTATACATAAAAATATCATCTTGAAAAATTCCAAATTCTCTTTTTCCACTTGAAAAACTTTAATTTACCCTTTTAGACTAGACATATATAGCTATGACATCACTTTGACATCTCTTCCATCTAGACATACCTCCTCCAACTAAAAAACACTCATCTCTAACCTTTTAGGACCATCTAAAGATCAAAAATAGAAATAATTTCTTCTCCACTAAAAGGAGTCTCCTAAGAATCATAGATAGAGACATCCTTTTCACCTCAATGTTCTAAAATGAAGTGAAGTTAGGAGTGGCCCACATCTCCTTAGTAACCACTAGAATCCTCTTATAGCCATAATATTTATTGTTTTTGTTCTTAATTTTCTTAGTTTGAACTATAACAACTGATTCCTTTTCTAAATCACTCTTCTTCTCTTCTAAGATTGGATTAACCCTACATGGAGACAACATATATTCATGACATACATTTTCATCGAAAAAATTGACCTTGTAGTTAGGAACATCATCACTAGGCACTAATAATAAATGTTTTTTATATGATACATTCTAAAAAATGATAAGATGTTTACTTGTATCCATACACATCTCATAACTAGCCTCAATTAATATCTTGGTCTTCTTCTTGATTTGGTATTTTCATTATCAACATGAGCAGACAATGATAATCCTTGGCATTCTTCAACTTATATAATATTCTCCACCATACATAATAGATTACTCAGACCTGTAGTCTCACCATAACTCATACTTATCACCTTTGGCTTATATGATTTGAATTTCCTTCTACCTTGCACTCTTTGATCCTAATTGAAACTATTCTAATTTGTATACCTTTACTTGCAGAATATACCAATATGACCAAACTTTTCATAGTTGTATTAAACAATACTTCTTGATGGAAACTCATCTTATCTTACCTTAAATGGACAATGTTTTTAAAAATGTCCCACATTATCATAGTTGAAAAATTAAACCTTAATCACACATTTTGACTAATGACCCCCATGATAGTTCCATTTGAATTCATTTCTAATATGTCTCTTGCATTCTCTAGCTCTATGCCCAAACTGATTACATGTATAATAGTAACCATTTAAATTTACATACCTCATGGCATTTGGTTGTCTTATTTGATTTGTCTTCATTCTACCAACACCTTCATTCTTTCTTTCATGATTTTTCTTCAAAGGTTGATCTACCTTTCTTTCATTCATGTAAAATTGAGAAGAAACTTTGGTCTCTTCATTAAAACCCAATCCAAATCTATCACTAGTTGACTTTTGACTCTTTAGGAGATCATTATAACTTTTATCAAACATGAAAAATGATTTTACCTTACTTGTAGATTTCTCTAGATCATCTTTCAAATACATAATCTCATAAGCATACCTTAAACATTCATCCTCTTTAGCTTTCAAGATTGTAGATAAGACTTCCAATTGATAAATGAGATGCTTAACTATATCTTCATGCTCTTTGATGTCTTTATTTATTCTTACCTGATACACACTAAATTGTTCCTCATACTCTTTTAATTTATATATCATCTTCTTATTGATCTTCTTCTCAATCTTCAGTTCTTCAAGAGCATTCATCAATATAGTCTCATAGTCTAGCTAATCTTCATCATCATTTGAATCACTCCAAGTAGACTCTTTTTGATATGAGAAAATACCTTCCTAAACTATGAAGAGGGATCTATCTTTAGTAGGACCATCATCTTCATGATCATATCAAAGTCACTGATTTCACTCTGATCTGATCAACTATAATCTTCTTTGGTATAGAGCATCTTCTTATCCTTGAAGTACTTCTTGTTGTTAAACCTTCTAAATCCCTTTTTGATTTTATCATACCTAAATGATCTCTTTCCATCATCATCACTTTTATCATGTTCTTCATCACCATCCTTCTTATACTTATGAGGGCACGTATTAGTGAAATTTCTTATCTCATTACAATTGAAGCATTTGAGGGGTAGTTTACCCTTATACTTGCCTAAACCTATTTTAAATTTGCTTGATATCAAAGAAATTAGTTTATCCTCATATATATTAGAAATTTCATTCTATTCAGGTTTATTACCTTATAACTTCATGAATGGCTTCACTTTGTCTTGAATTTTGCTTCCTTATTTGGTGGTATATCATCATTCTTCCTCATGTCATAGGCAGTAAGAGTGTTATGCAATTAATCCATCTTCAATTGAGTAATATCATGGCTTTATTGTATATTAAATACTTTTGGATCAAATTTGAGGGATATATACCTTTAATAATTTTGAACCATAGTAGCCTCTTCAAGGTTCTCTCCAAGAACTCTAATGATGTTCACAATCTCATCAACTCTCTATAGAAAGGTTGCCAAAAAATATTCTTTGTTCATCTTGAGACTTTCAAATTGCCTTCTATGAGTCTAAAACTTAGCAAGATTGACCTTTGAATCTTCTTCATAAATGATCTAAAATTTATCACATATCTCTTTAGTATATTTACAATGGATTACATTGGTGTATTTAGTCTCTGAAATACCACAAGTGATATAATTCATTGCCTTAGAATTATTCTCAAACAACTTCTTATCTCCAGTACTAGATGGAGGAGTAGTAGGAGAAACATAACCATCCACAATAAAATTTTGTACATCAAATCCTAGGGACATAATTTATGTCTTCATCCTTACACTCCAAAATTCATAATTAGATCCATTGAACATTGGTGCTTACTTAGTAGAGAAACCTCCTTGAACAATACCCATGTTGTACTTTGGATCACCTTCAACCTATCAAATTTCCAATTTTTAGAGGTATAATCATTGAGAGGGTGGGGGGGGTGAGTTAGTGAGCCTAGGTATTTTAATTAAAATTCTAATCCTTTCAAACTATTAGATAATTAGCATATATCAACTTGATCAAGTAACATTAACAAGAGAGAGATCATTCATTCACTACATACACAAGATTAAACACACAACACATTGTTCTTATAATAAATACTCATTGTGAATTAAACCCACTCTCAAGTATATAACACATCGACTACCTATTCGATAATAATTTACAAATAAGAGATTGGTCAACTCCTTTAGACTAGAAAACCTTGATCAAATCCTCTCGACCAATGGTCTTTAGTGAAACACCTATTTCACAAGGATCAACTAACCCTAAGGAATATAAGGTCCTTTAGAACCTAATTTGAACACCATAACCTTATAATTTATGTATTCAACACCTAATGATGGATGTCTATTTTCTAACCTATGCATAAATTACCTCTCTATCTCATATAGGTCTCTCACATGGACATGTTACAATCTCTCTCTTTCACTCAAATTGTTCTCATATGCACATTTATACCTCTTTGAATATCCTCAAAGTATAAGATAATTTTTTACATAATAAATATGACCTACAGGTCATACACATAGTCATCAATCTACTCTACTCATTAATTCATCAACTGAGCACTCTACCTCTACTTCACTCCATAAATCTCACATACACCTTTTACTAGTCTCACTCACAAGTCTAAAAACCATCATATTTGATTTCACTGTGTGTGTGTGTGTGTGTGTGTGTGTGTGTGTGTGTGTGTGTGTGTGTGTGTGTGTGTGTGTGTGTGTATCTATATATATATATATATATATATATATATATATATATCATTAATATCAAGATAAAAATATTTAATTTTATCCAAAACACATGCATTCACCCTTAACGCATCTTATATTGGTCACACTTAAGCACAACTCTCTTTCAAATAGGCCTAAGTCACCTTTTATGTCCTATGGAGACCCATTCACCTCTTTAAAACTTTTCAAATAAAATTAATAACACATGAACACTTTAAAACTCATGAAACCATGACACATGATCTATAAGTCCTCCTTAAGTTCCAAAATCCATCACAACACCCTTCTGTTTAAGCACAAATCACTCAAACAATATTTTGTGCACATAATCACTATGAATGAACTCACAATCACCTTCTAAACCATTATTCATATTCAATATGATTGGTAAAACATTGATAATTCAAAAAAATTATCCTCATGGAGTATAATACATTATAAAATATATAATTCATTATTAAACATCAAAACAACATCAAAATGATTAAATTACCCTTCTCGGGTTACTTGCATAGCATAGTCAAACACATAGTAAACTTTGGAGCTGAATACCTTTGTTTATACATAAATTCATACCTTAGAGTCTATATTTACATATGTGCCTTGCATTCATATACAATTTTTTTTTTACACCATTCTTAAATTCTTCATAGATCAAACATTATGGCTAAAAAACTAGACACTAGTCTTTCCTTTGTTAAATTCAAGTATTTGAATTCAAACGGTCATAGTTAAACATCAAACACTATGCTCACATATTTTTCCACATTAACTTAGATAAATCACACACCATCTATATTATTATATGTAGATTTAAATTTAACTCATAGTTCACCAATTCCAAATGCTAAACCTTGAACATGTTGACCTCATTTTATGTTATCTTGTAATATTGACTAATCGTGCACCATCGATCTCTATAGATTAGTCAGGTATTTATCTTATATAACTCACCATTAAATCTTGTTCAAAACACCCATGATAATTAAAATTATCACCCTTTCATGCTTCATGATCACATATACTATTAAACATCATGCACTTCTTACCATCTCGCTCAACACACACCATTAGATCAAAACTATACGATTGCCTATGCATCATTGGATCTTAGAAGAAGATCAATCTTTATCTCTATTAACAAATGAACACTTTGACCTGTTTTACTTGGTGTACACCATATGCATTCATGTACAATCACTTATGAGCTATTATATCTTCATTTCGTCATGATCTTTATCTTTTTGCAAAATAGACTAAGTATAAGAACCATTGTAATCTACTTACAAGGCCAACTTTGCACCTCCATATATTTTGTTTTGGTAAAGTACATGTTCTAAAATTTGGAACATATGATCTCCTCACATAATAGAATCCAACCATGTGTCAATTTTCCCCTAAAAACCTCATATATGTGAGATATAATGACATTAAAAATCTCACTTAGATTTATCTGTTCACAGAGCCAACTATGCCTAGAACTATCTGAAAAGGCCAATGTTGCACATGCATAGCTTTTATCATGCTTCAGCACTTGACTTAAAAGTTACATCCAATCAAATAGGCATAAAAATAATCAAACCCATGTGATCACCATCTTTTGAAATTTCCACATGTATGATATGTGCCACCATAAATATCCTTTCTCATCTCTTCTTTCCACATTACAAATTTGGCTAAGTATGGGAAAACACTACCAAAATACTTGAGAGCCCAACTTTGCACTTGTATATCTTTGGTTTCTCTTCATTGATGGAAATTAAAATTTGAACACAGAAACTAGGGACTAATGTGATCATAACCATATGGTCAACCCCCCCTGAATCATCTACATGTGGTAATTATGATGTCATAAAACTACCTACTCAAATTTTCTACCAGTGGACCCAAATGTTTAGATGAGAACAATGATGAACTGGGTAAATTCCACTCATAATCAAAAGATATAAAATCATACTTTAACATTTATAGGACTAATTTCACATGATAAATACTTTATACTCATCCCTAGTCATTTCAAACCATGTCAAAACTAAATATCAACCAAGCATCCTTCAAGCATACTAGGACAAGCACATTGCACACTTTGTCATTATCACTTATTTGATCAGGAAACTTCATCCACTCACTAGGACATTTATATGACATCACCATGACATGATTTACAAATTTCCAAAAATTATTTATGAATTAGATAATTTTTTTATCATCCTTGGGAATTTTTTATGTTGTTAGGGACTGAACAGCAAGGCATTACCTCTAAGAATTTTTTTTTAATTATAAAGTCTGAGAGTGGAATTAAGTTTGTATTTGATGATATTAATTAATATATCATTTGGTTCTATCTTATTATAAAAACTTAGATGTTTAAAGTCTCAAACATCTTAATTAGGTCCTTGGATCTATGTTTGCATTTCTTTAGGTATGCTAGCTTGCATTGATATTTTCTTCTAACCTAGTTAACCAACTCTGAATCATTGAATACTTACATATATTTGACATAATGTCCTAAGGAAAATTATATGCCTAAGATCAGATATTCATACTTATCCAAATTATTGGTGCAAGGGAGCTATGATTTTTATGCTACCAAGTACTACTTTGCATCAGGGTTTGTCAAGGCTACACCAACACTTGATACTTGTTTTGATTGAGAACCATCAAAGTAAAGGGTTCATAGTTGTGAAGTTCCTTTTAAATCTTGTTTTTGATACCTATGTTCAATATTGAAGGTGTATATACTAGTATGTGAGGATAAGAATCTAACTTTCTCATTCTTAACATTGTATTTTTTTGATTAAGTACTTCACCTTTTACTCTATATCAATCCTTATTTTATTGGCTACACCTTTCTAAAGTATCCACATATGTGATAAATCAATGAATATATATCCATTCAATGTTTTTGATTAATCCCAATTGAGTAATAGACCATAGGCCTCTAAGATTCCAACTATTAATATGTCAATAACTTGTTGCACACATGGTTCAAGGCCAAATATATCTATGTGTTCAACAATTCCTTGACACAAGGTATAACGAATTTGTCTAATTTTAGGACTAGCCTTTTTAACTTATCTAGGATCCATCCCAATTTTTTGCATATAGATATAGGCTTAACAATCTTAAATCTCTTAAGTCATCCATAAAATTGCTATAATTCTCACCAAAAATTCAAACTATTAGTAGGAATGGTTAAACCTCATGTTTGTCCTTGTAGATCATTACATTTTCTTGGGTAGTCTTGGATTTGTCTATAGAAGATCTTCCAGTCAAATATTTCAATAGTAGTTCCCTTTAATTGGTGATATGAGCCAAATCATATAGGGTGATATTGGATTTGATCTTCTTCATATCCTCCATGATATTTTACCACCTTTGTTTAGTGCTTCTATGGGTTACATCTGATCTCTCTCCTTTGGGGGAGGTGGATTATTACTACTCTTTATATCTAGAGCAGTGATAACATTATTATTTAAAGGTTTATAGGTAGTAAAAGGATGTTTATTCTTTAGCTTATAAATATTTATTTGAAACTATTGGAAATCATGGGGTTCATCTGTAATGTCCTCTAGTTCATTATCTTCTTCCACTTTAAATGGAAGAAGATAATGATATATGACCATTGGGGGAATACACCAACAATTAATTCTTTATATTTTTGAAGGCACATTACATTATCCATCAAATAACTACTCCTACAACATAATCATATGATTTTTCAAAATATGTGATGCATGTTAAAATATGCCCACTGGATGTGCCAGAAGAGGTAGATTATTGAAAAGATGGCTCAAGTAGGTTTTCTAGTACTTCTTGTCTATCCATTTCCCTTGAAAATATCTGAAAGGCCATGTTATTAACTTTGTACTATTTAGGTATGTAGACATCCATTTCCTATCACTATTGTGCTAAAATTGTCGATCTTACTTGAAATTCTATGGAAACACATAATTTGGGCCAAAATCACTAAAACACACTAAATGGTTTGACCTTGTCATGTATAGGTGCTGATTTAGGTTAATGTTTCCCTAAATGGTCCAATACATTTTATGTGATTTTTATCTTTTCTCATATCATTTTAAGTCAAATTATAACCATGCAAAATGACACTCTAAACCATTAAATTTTTCTAATTCAAAAGCATATGTCACGTGCATGTGTTATTTCATATACAGAATTCTCTAAATTGGGTATTGGTCTATATGTAACTGACACATTCTTCTAATTATACTATAATCAAATTATGAATCAGTAAATTAAAATTTCAACTAGTTTGATTAATTGAGCAACCAATTTCCAAAGAATTGTAGACAATTAATTAAGCTTACTTAAGCAAATTAAACCAAATCAAGGGCTTAAGTGGAAAATTCATGGAAGTTATTGAAGACCTATTAATTGGAAATTCATTTCTAATATCTGCATCATTTGGTGACATCTTCAATGGGATGGTATCCATAAGCCATAAATGGAATAAATATCTAGTTTAAGCACTCTCATGCCTCATTAATGCCCCATTATTTCAAATATTAATGGGGATATTTATGGAGTGAATATCCAAAAATGAATTGATTCATGGACACACATTTTGATCTCAAGATAGATAGTCATGGTTGATTTTGATCATTTCTAAAAATCTATAGATACAAGGGTCTTCACTCATTCCTTCAAGTTATTTTTGTGTAATGTTATTATGTAGAATTTGCAATTAAATAACTTTAACTATTGGAATAAATTGATAAAATATATGAACGTAATTCATTTTTGTATTAAGAGATGATGGAGGAGTAATACAATCATCATTGATAAAGATTTAGAGAAGCAAATCAGGGGAAAATCACATATTTGGGCCATTATTGGAAGAGGGGTGCTCTTGGGAAGGTTTGATGGTTGTATTCCCTCTTTAAATAGGTCTTATATTTAATTTGAAAAAACCCATGAGGGATTTGTCTTATTAAATTATGTCTATTATGCTTATTTTGAGTTTTCACTACTAATGCATGTACTAAGTTACTTTGGATTCCTACTCTACATGTTGGCATGCATGGCAAGACCATACATCCCATACAAGCAAGGATAATAATATAAAACCCTTATATCTTCTAATGAATGCTTAAAAGTCCTTAAAAATCAAGTTTTGTCTTCATTTTTCACATTTTTTAATCTATTTTAATGACACATAGTTTACACAAAGACCAAAATCAATTCATTCTGACTGACATCAATCCTATTAGAATTGACATCGATTAATGTGTGAAGGGTAAAACATGGAAAAGAGCATGATTAATGGGATTTTATTGAAATTTTTGAGTTTTTATTCTATGTTTTAAGAATTTCATATTCTCTATTTGACTTTTGTTTTTTAGGATCCGTAGAGTTTTTGGGTTTTCATGTTTGTTTTGCTAACAAACATTTTTAAACCATGTTCTATTTTCCTAAATTTTTATAGAAACTAACATCAATTCCAATCAAATAGTGTCAACCCCTCTATAAATAGAAATACACCAATTTGTGTGAATTTGCATCAATCCCTATGTGGATTGATGTCAATCTCTAAGACAAAAAAATAGATACTCGAGAGCTTACTTCTGAATTTTTTTTCCTTATTTTATTTTGGGCTTCTAAGTAGACATAAACCCTCTATAAATTATAGGTCATAAGCTAGAAAAATTCACAAATTTTAAAGTGGTTAAGTCTTTAATACTTTATTTGGTGCATAAAAATAATTTATATGTTTCAATCTTAGTTATTTGTGAAAGGCTTTTACAAGTTTTAAAATAAGGCCAATGGGATAAATTTCATAAACATCTCACTTTGGTGCATTAAAATAAACACTCACACTTATATTACATACTCTTAAGATTGTTTTTATTTTATGTTGGTTCTTTCAAATTTGTTTGTTTTTGTAAAATTATTGATGCATGTATGGTCTCCCCCCATCCCCTCTAGGAAAATCAAGTGACCAAAAGTGATCTTTATTTGCCTTATTGATTTTAGTTTAAAAAGTTTGAAAATAACATCATCAAGGTCCTCACTAATTCCATATGAATTGGGTGATCCAAATGTTTCCTTAAAATATTTTCACTTTATCTCTTTACTTTTATGCAACTTGGCTTGTGAGAAGGATTTCATCACCTTCTCATAGATTCTTTAGGAAAATATCAACCTAGGAATTCATCTCCTAACATAATTTCAACCCCAATCCATGGTGGGGTATATAAATTGAGATGGTGAATCAATGGGATGGTAGTATAAGAAATTAAATTACCTCCATTAGTGATTGCTACCCTCAGAATGTATGATCAATTCTAACATTGTATTACACTAAGAAAGTGATAGATTTAGTGGTTGTGAAAAGGATAAACATTTTCACAACAAACCAATTTATATGGATCCAATTTATGTGAATCATCTCTTGTGTTAGTCACACTTGGAACCATCTAGATGCATAAAAATTTAGTTTTAGAAAAACACCACTTGTCAAGGACATACTATTATGCAGGGTGAGTAAGTTCCATGTCATTGTAAAATATCTTAAGAGAAGTGTGGTATAAAAACACTACTTATTCATAATTTTTTTTTTTGTATTAACACTTAAAATCCTCTCAAGAGCATGTATATAGATAGAATTTGATAGTACCATGAAACCTTGTCAGTTTTAGGACTTTGGATGTTATACTTAGTTGTATTTTGTCATTTTATCCTTTACTTTCTTGGTCTTTTTGAGTGTAAAACTATTTATAAAGAAAAAAACACCATGAAAACACCTTTGTTATACATCATTTTTTTAATGAGTTTTTATGCTAACCACATCAAAATCACTTAATACCTTGTTCAAATCATCATTTGGAATAGTGTGTTTGTATTTTATAAAGTAAGATTATTATGTTTCCCATTTGAGTCTAGACCATTTACCACTTTATAAAATCTCAAGGTCTTTCATTTTTAATATAAAATTTAGAAACTCATCTTTCTGAGTTCTAGGCCAAGGTGTCATTGGTTTACCATTTACACATAGTTTGAGGAAACTTGGGTATGATTTCCTATTTGGATTAAAGGTCAATATATAGACTCAGCATCATCTTTTTATCCTCATTGTAGATTTAGGTTATCTTTCATTATCTCATTCTCTAACTCCTTGGACCATTCTACATCCTATTACCATGCAGAGATTTTATGCTACCTTTTTGGTTTTAGATTTATACTTAGGAGTTTCTATGTTAATTCACATTTTTAGCTTCTTAGTTCACATTTATATCTTCTTAATTGAAAAAAACCTCTTCTAATTGTCTAGTCTCAACTTGTCATAATTATATCTATATTTTATGGTATTAACATATCTTTGACCTAAGTTTGTTGTTCTATCTTGAACTTTAGGTTATAAATTTACCATACCCTCTTCCAATTTGATGATTTTAACTGACCAAATTTAAGTAAATTCATAACCATTTATTCTAATTATATGGTACAATGCCACTTTATTTTATTATATTATTGTTTTACCTTGTCATTTATTTAAATAAATTAAAAAAAACTTTTAATGTTGGAAAAACACATTTCACATCTTAGCAAATGAAAAAAAAAATCTTCTAAACATGACACAAATGTATAATTGAATAGGGTCTCTTATAGCCCTAGTTATGAGGAAGAGTATTTTTATGGTGTACCTGAGTCCTCCATCATGTTTGAGTATCTCTCCCTATTTGGGCCTAGTTTTTAAATGCCAAACCAATCCATGCCAATTTTTATATTCCAACCCTATTTTCCTCCTTCAGTTTGCTCGAGCAACCAAGCTCCACACCACAATAAGGTTACCATTTTAGGTTATCCTCCTTTAGTTTGCATGAGTAACCAATCTCTATAATGCTCAAAGGTTACTGCTATCACTTGTATTTTCACCTTTTGAAGAGATGAAAAGATCTCATCCAAGTGGTATAATGGAATCACCTTTAGGCTTGTGGGCAGCCTAAGGAATGAGGTGAGTCTCTAGAGAGGGCTAGTTCCCTTGATGTACCACTTAGGATTAAACCTACAAATAAATTTTGGGGGGGGGGGGGGCGGTAATGGAGAGAGATAATTGAAACAAAATAAAAACTAAGGAGGTGATACACTAAATCAATTTTATGACTTCCAACCAATTACATTTTACACTTGAGACCAAGAAACAAACTAAAAATACACTATTGCAATCTTCATCTTCTCACATCAATACTACATTGTGAGGTCATGGATGAATGTGAAAATATAAGAGGAATGAATAAGAGTCATTTAATGGAAATAATGAAAATACTAACTCACTCAAAATTTTCCATCCCCTACGATGCTTTACATGCCCTATAAGAAGAAGTTTTCTAACTGCAAATAATGTGAAACAATGAGATCACATGATAGGAATCCATAGTCCTCACTAAAAAATATTTATAATTCAAGTGGAACACACTTATTAATAGTCATGAAGAGGTAAAAATTATTCATTTTATTTATCAAAATTTATAAAAATTAACAAGGTTTCACCATACTTAGGTGGAGCATCCAATACAATGCTAGAATGCCCAACTCTGAGAGAGAGAGAGAGAGAGAGAGAGAGAGAGAGAGAGAGAGAGAGAGAGAGAGAGAGAGAGAGAGAGAGAGAGAGAGAGAGAGAGAGAGAGAGAGAGAGAGAGAGAGAGAAGTCCAAGGGTTAAAAATAAACTTGTAAAGCTGATAAAATAAGCTATCTATGCATGGGATGATTATATTGGTATAAAAATTCAAGGTTATGAGCATAAAGTGTAAATCCAAGTCATCAAAGTTAGGCAAAGTGGCACACAACTCCTTTTGCATATAAAAAATAACTTCATGATTGGATCTATTTGAATTTAATATAGATAATTATGAGTGGTCAAAATTATTTTAATTGAAGGGGAGGATCTTATACATGCCTCTCCATGTATTGGTTTCATGCTTGGTCTCTTGGAAATCTCGAAAAGTGAGCCATCATCATCTGTTGTCCACAAAACTACCCTTCCATGGACCCTACACACTTGGCCTTAAAAATGCATTTATTTTTACATGAAAATACATAAAATATATTTGGTGAAATTATTAAATACCCTCCATGGCCTTGTAATCATTAGACAAGATTTAAAATCAATTGAAGTGAATCTTTACACCTCTGTCACTAGCTTATGCATTAGGCCAGTTTTGATTTGATGATTTGAATGACCTATTTGAGACAATTAGGAAAATTTTTATAAAAAAAAATTACATTGGTAATTATCTTAAGTCTTAATATTTCCATCCATGTGATTTTCATCTCTTGAAACTTCTTACAACCTACAAAACACACAAAATAGTGAGAAAAAGCCTATTTTTGCATCCATCCATACAATTCCATATAAATATCTAGCATGTGAGGTATCTTGAGATATTATTATTAAACATAAAATATTTATTATGGTCAAAATATTCCACTTGCTTTCATATCCAAGCTCATTTTCCAAGACTGGTCCTTAGCAAGGGTTTAGTAGGGTTTTAGGCCTATTTTGGTCTTAAGGTTGGTTCATAAAGATAAAAATTCCAAGTTTACAACTAATTAAAAAATATGGAATTTAAGACCCTTTTTAACATTCCATAAATATTATATCTCCCATGTAGGTCATCATGAAAGATATGATCTTCAAAAGATGGCCTATCGAGCTTGTCTCCCTTGTTTTCATAGGCTTGAGTTTGTCATTGAGTAAAGAATGTATTCCTTGATGTTTTTTATTCCTAAAAATCCTCATATACCTATAATAGTGACCCAACACCACTATCAAATATATTTAAAATCATTTATAATTATAAAAATGTGAAAGTCCCTCAATTTGAGTATAGGCCTAATCCTTGCCTAGTAGGTCTCCCTTTACCACAGAGTTGAAAATGGCCTTTAGTGTTTTATCCCTATATTTAAAATTTATTAAAAACCTTTGAATACATTATAAAAACATGATCTAATAATTTTGGAATCTTTTCTCATGCTAATAATGGAATTGAGCTCTTGATTGGCTTTAGGTTTGGCTCCTTACCTAATAGGTTTAACTACAACCTTCATGCTCTAGGCCTCCCTATTTGATTTATCTATAATATCAGGTGTCTATAATGTTTATATTGGTTTATTTTATCTTTAAAAACAATATTTCAAGGTCAAAACAACTCTTGACCCATCTATTTACTACCTTTCTTCAAGACTGACAGTTTGTGGACCTAGGGAAGTACTCCCTATCTAAGAAAAAATAGGGGTACTTACCCTATTTTTATAACATAAAAAACACATTTTTATTATTATTATTAAAGTGTTAAGTAACTTTATAACAAAAATTCATCTCTCCACTAGGTCATTTTATCCTATAAAAGTTTAGTCAATCTAGGACTATGTGTGGATCTTCTCCACGTGGACTGTATATGTTATGTTTAGAGACTTTAATTTTACTTGTTTTACATGAAAAAAAGGATTTATATACTATCATGATACACATTATATTTTTTTATGTCCATTTACGAATTCACATTGTCCATATAACCCTCCCATCCCTGAACCTTCAAGACTAGTTTTCACTTGACCAACTATGTTGACCTATTTAGTGTTCTTAGGCATGGACCTGTAGGTGTGTTTTATATGATATATATTATAATGGGTGATTATAAAATTCCATAAAATCATATTAAAACACTTTATTATTTATTTAATCCCATTATTCACTTTCCCAAGATCTTGCCTATCCCTTTGAACCTTACTCTGCTTATTGTTTGCATCATAGTCACCTAGTTGACTATAGGTATTTATGTATAATTATATTTAAAAGGAAATGATTAATAACTCATATAAATCTATATAATTATTTTAGATCATTTTTATTCACCTTTTCTATGCAAACATCTCACCAAACATAATCCTCTTTTGCTCACTATCTTACCAACATCTAGCTGATTGAGTACTTACCTTAGAGAGGGGGCACATATTAGTGTTGATGTCTTGATTAGGGTTGAATAAGGTGATTAAACCTTCCTTAAACACTTATCTATGTTATCATAATATATTTTCACTATCATAAACATTATATTCAATTTTCATGGCTAATACACTATCAAATATCTTTGACTGAGTCGCTAAACTTCTTCACAATTATAGATGTTAATGTAAGCATGTGTATAGATGTGTATATGAATATTAATGTAATAATTAATCATCATGGCTCTTATAAAATTATTAAAAAACCTTATTAATTCATTTTATCTTTTGGTTCAAGTTATTAACCTTTCCAATGCACTTTATGTTCCAACTGAGCTTCCATTGTCCCTATTGACTGAGGCACTCTGTCTCCCCTACCTTTAGGTTTACCTATAGGTGAATTAGGCTCTAATCTTAGATTAAAAACTCACAAAACCATTTATATCTCTAGGAATTCATAATAATTTTATTTAAACCATTTTATCACTTTGATACTTTGTCAAATCTCAACAAATCTAACTCATTAGTTCCCTGTTTATCTACCTATTGTAGGTGAGCTTTTTGACATTATATGGACTATTAGTAATAGTAATGAATTAAAAAACATGCTCATCATCTCCTCTAGGTGATATTTATTCCATTAATGTTCTCACCAACCATATAATTCCATTCAAATGTGAATACATGAATTTATATTTCCAACTTGGATGAGGGGCCTTGCTTGGTCTCAGATCTATAAACCATACTATTTGAATTTAGTGCTTTAGAGTGTCACTTTGAGACCTCAAACAACCCTCCTCACCTTATCATCTTCCATTATGACATTGTGAACTCCTTTTCCATGCTAGGTAACACTAACCTAAACCCTAATAACACATCAAAATATCCAATCACCATCTCACATACTGTTCACAAAAATCAAAGGGTCCTTTGTTTGCTCAAAATAGGGAAAAAGAAACCTAAATATACAGTCATCCCATGATCATGGTTTCTCATTCTATTTTGTCCACTTCATGGTTTCAATAATATGTCTCATTGTATATTCAACCTCTAAGAATCCAAAATAAGTTCTAACTCATCCAAACTCTTTATCAAACATCTTCAATTCTCTATCAACACCACCTATAGGTGGCTATTTGCAAGTGTAGGCTGTAATATGTGAGAATGGGTAGTCTATATTGATTTTATCCTTCATGAGTTATGTCTTAATATCAAAGACACTAAATATATTTATCTTAAATAAAACAATACTTGGTCATAAATACACTTCTCATCAAGAAACCTCCATAAGAGTACCTGTAGATGATTATCCAAAGGGAAGATTGTATGCAAGTAGTATATATGACTATACTGATGGAGGAAAGTTTCCTTGAAAGGTGAGGTGAAGGAAAAATAAAAAAATGTAACCTTTAAAATATGAAAATGAAACTATAACAATCTCTTAAAGTCACCATCTAAGCATGAAGGATTTGAGAAAGATGGAAACTGCCTTTTGCATAGAAAAGTGTTCCCTCCTAAAAATTGAGATGATTAACACATATAAGGCTCATAAAAAATGAAAAAAAGTGTGGATATAATTTTATTAGGAAGATAAAAATTATGGAAGAAATATCAGTAGCTAATTCATATGGAGTTGCTCAAACAAGACCAAAACCTAAAGGGTACACCAAATAGCTAGCAAATTTGCATAGTCCTTTTAAAATGGATGGCTCATGAAGCACAGTTCACCATTTTTCAAAATTATTATATGTATTTTAAGGTATCTAATTTTATAATCATATCTCACAATAATTTTGTTTGAAACTACCTTTTCTATCCATACCAATCTAAAACTTACAAGTCACTTCAGTCTGCCAATAAGAGAAAGAAATATGTAGAATGGTTTTGAGAAATAAATGTCAATTTTAGATTAAAAAAATGTGGTGTTACTCATGGGGAAGGTTAAGATTCACATTTACATGTTTTCCAAGTGGTAGATATCCCAAGGAGGTCATACAAGTGCTAAGCTCACTCTTTTCTTCAATAAAATTGCCTTTTTATGAGTAACCTGATAGTTTTTAGGTAGTCACAATTACTACAGACCTCCTAGGACATATGGAAAGTGATAAAAATCTTTTAAACTTTCAAATTTTCCAAAAAACCCATAAAAATCATTAAATACACCTATTTGACCCCCTAAAATGACTCAAAATGATGAATAGACTAATGAAATAAGTGACTAAGGTTAATATAACATTACATGGCATCAAATTACCTATAAAATATATTATTAAATGATATTACACCACCTATATACCTATAAATTCAAATTTTTACCTATAGGTACCCCAATTTGACTAAAAAGTCAAATTTGGTTAACAATTACCATTATGTGTTATCCTCCTTCATCTTGTGTGAAAAACTAGGCTCCACAACACTTGAAGGTTACCATTTTAGGTTATTCTCCTTCATCTTGTGTAAGAAACCAAGCTCCATAATGATCAAAGGTTACCATTTTTGGCCCTCCTCCTTTAGATTTTACTATCAACCAAACTTCAAAATGCCCAATAATTGCCATTTTAGGCCCATCACTAGTCTTTATCAACCTTATTATTGAGGCATGTCAATTTGATGAGATAGTACTTGTTGACCCCTTTTTCAATAATCTAATTTTTAGAGATCCCATTATTCAACCATAAATCATTAATCATCCAATACCATTTATTCACACTTTAAAAATTTCATGTCAGTCTTCAAGCCACATTAGAGCCAATAATTACCTCTTAAAGAACCATATTTTGAGGAACAAAATGTGTTCAAAGTTGATATTTTTCAATCAATTGTAAACCAAGGCTATGATGTAATTTTTGAACCACCCATTTGTGATGAGTCAACTTGTGATGAGTCATCCTTTGATACTATACCTATTGTCAAGGAGTCTCACTCTAACAAGACAGTCTTTATTGAGTCACTTCTTAATGATTATAACTACCATTGGGAAAATCATTATCTCAACAATTATCCTATTTTAAAATATCCCTACCCCTTTGATAAGCTAGTCTCTATAGAGTTATCTCTTGATCTTTTTCCCATCATTGAGGAGTCTCACTTTGATAATCCAATATCTATAGCATTATCCCTCAAGTGGCTCCCTCTCTTTGAAGGACTTAACCTAAATGAGATAGTCTATGTTGAACCCTTCCTAGATGAATCTATTTTCATAGATCCCATTATGACATCATAGGACATTACTTGTCCAAAACCAAGCAGTGAAAAAACATCATTATATAAACATCCACATCAAATAAAGAATCAATATTGAAGTTAGGTTCTATTTTTGAAGTAATATCAGATTTAGCATCATAAGTAGAATCAATGTTAGTTTCAACATGGGATCTTAATTCTTTTGAGTCAGACTCAGCTTCAAAATTAGAGTACAATCATGGTTATTACAACATTGGTTATAATTACCTTGCAGATCAATTTGAATATATTTGTGATCTTTTTATAGTTTTTGAGTATGATTACTTTAAAATTAACACAAGTTCTCCTCATATCTTCTATGAGGATTGTGATTTTTCATTACCACCAATCAACCTATCCATTATATTCACATTCTACCTCCCATAAGTATTGATTGGGACCAATAGAATCATGCTTTGTTAAACTGCATCCATGGTGACAGATCAAGTGCAAAATATTAGGGGGAATAAGGCTACATTTATGTAGAATAGGAACAATTTTCTAGTGAAACATTTTCAAAGGCACTAAGAGATAATTAAACTCCAAACTCAACATCTTCTATTAAAACCTTATTTGAGGTGCTAAAAGACAATCAATGTCAAAAGTCAACATTTCTTAGTGAAACCTTATCAGAGGTGCTATGGGATAATAAAGACAACTTTATTGGTGAAAAACTCATTGAGGTGTCAATAGTTGAGCACAATAGTTCTTCACTACTTGATGAATGCATTATCAAAGATGAAATCAATATAGCTTCCACTCCACATCATAATTAGATTACCACAACTCTCAAGACAAAACAATAGGAAATTTTGATTGTCCTATCGAGATCATATTTAGAAGTTTTTAGCCCTGCCACAACCAAAATTATGTCAAATCAAAAATTAACATTATGTGTGCCTAAAAATCCTAATCTTCATTTACTTCCTAATCATTAGACATTCCATTATCATCAACCTTTACATTTCCAACTTATATTATTTATCATGTGCCTAACATTATTTACCATCCCTAGCTACACTTTCCTTTGTAAAGGCTATGAAGACATCTTGTCTCAATGTTTAAATGAAATAGAAACAATGACCAATAGAGATCACAATAACATCATTGGAGATCAAATATATAACAAGTTATTGATAGAGAATCTATTCACAAAGGGTGTTGACTAGTAATTTTTTAAGATTGATTACTCTAGTTGTCTCATATGTTGACTAGGACATTCATCTCCACATTATCTAGAGTAGCAAAATCATTTTTCATTTACCTTATTTTATCACTTTAGGGAAACCCTATTGCCATTATATCTAATTGCCATATAGACATTCTTATTTATGCCATACACCACATTATCATACCCTCTATTATTGACCAAAGGTTTTTTTTCCACCCTATCTAACCCCCTTTTGATCTTGGTTTTATTAGTTCTTTGGGAACTTTCTACGAGGGGATTCTGATCTAATTTTAGTAGTTGCATAATTTCATTTTTAAATGATAGTATATGAAAGTAGTGTGACATTTGATCTGGCAAGTTATCTTTCATTTACCTCTAATTGGTGCCACTGATTATAATTACCTATAGGTAAATAATTATTTCACTTGGTGACACTAATTATAACTACCTATGGGTAAATCAATATCTTACCCTGAGTTACTAATTATAACCACCTATAGGAAAATTAGTAGCATAAAACTTTTCTATTGTCTCTTAATTATAACCACCTATGGGAAAATTAGGAATAACACCTTTTATCATGCATTTTTGCATCACCTTGCCATTACTATTATCTTTTTCCTTATCATTTGCCTCAATTTAAAAATTTGTTATTACCTAGTCGGATCTTATCAACTTTTATGTTGGTGTAACTATTGTGACTTGAGGTCTTAATGGGACTATGTAGGCCATGATCAATTCATGTTGAGGTTACTTTAGTCCCCCTTTTCCATATGCTCTTACCATTTTTCAAGCAATCCAAGTCATGCTCTTACCATTTTACAAGATTGGGCTACTAAAACTAGCTTTAACTATTGTTGGAACTTTTACTCTTGGATGTTCATATCCTTGATTAGTTGGTTCCCTATGCTATTGTTTATATTCATGATCCCCATTACAACTAATTTAGCTATTGTTTGAACTCTTAACTTTGGAAGTGCATATCCTTAGTTAGGTAGTTCCCTAGGCCTTTTTATAATATTTTTATTTTTGTTGCTTATCCAAAAAATATGAAAAAACATTAGAAAATTATTGACAAAAAGAACAAAAACATTATCTTGCAATTTCATTTATTCTGATCCCATGTTCTTGCCATTTTATGAGCACTCATTTGAATGCTCTCACCATTTTACAAGCCCATTTACTTATTTCCTTTAAAACATCAATAATGTTTTCTTATCATCACTTTTCTTCTATCCCATTTCCTAAAAAAAACTACATTTGGCCTTAATTTCATGTTGGATCTTACATCCATGAAACTATGTATGAAGTGTCCACTTGTCTTGTGCATCTGGAGTTAGTATGGCCACCCATTTCCTTTTCTTCTTTTCCCCCATTTTGTTGTCTTATTATTTTCCTATCACTTAGAGGCAACTTTGTCTCTTGTGTTCTTATTCTATTGTGTCAATATCATTATTACATAGATTAGGCGTCACCCTATCACAAAGATTAATACCTCTATTCTTTGTACATGAACAATTATCTTCTACTTGCACTAACATTATGACTAACTCTTGTTTGTATGTGTTTATTTGATTTTTATTGTTTTTTTGTTGTGATTTATTGTCTCTCCATCTATTTTTTTCATTTTTATTCCTTTGTTGTTTATTATTGGTGTTTTTTTATATTAGTCTTTTATGTTATTTTATTGTCTTGTCTTGTATTGTTTTGTTCTTTTGAGTTCAAATACACTATATAACCACATTTTAGTCTAGTTTTTAGTTAAGATTTATTTGTTTAGAGTTGTACTTATCTTGTTATTTTACTTTATTTTTCAAGTACATCTTATTAATACACATGGAGCTTGGATATTCCTATCTTGCTTTCATGTTGATTATTAATTTTTTTTCTTTGCTTTTGAACATTCTTGTTCCTAATTGATCATGTCTTGATTTTATGTTAGGTTAAATTTATGTATTTGTTTTTATATTTGTTTATATTTATTTTTATTTAAATGAAAATCATTGTAACTCTAGTATTGGTATTTTTTATCATTATCCTTATTTATAAATATTCACATTTGAACTAACCAATTACAATAAAAATACAATGTCATTATACGTTACTCATACTTATGACGCATTATTTCGTTTTGATATATTAAGCACCAAATGATTTAGATTCCAAGTCCAAATTTAATGATGCCCAGAATATCATATCCAAATGCTACCTAACACTAGACTCTATGCAATACATGCATCTCTTGTCATACACTATGAGTCTAATTGAACAGTGTCCATATTTCTTCTATTCTTCATTCCTCATTCCATTTTATCCTAAATCTAGGAGAACTACATTGGCCTAAGGTTAATCTAAACTATGTGGGTAGTGCTTAGATACATGATGTATCTTGGGTCATCTTGGCCACCCTAATTCTTCTAATCATGTCTTTCATCATTTTATGCATCTTTGTATGCCTAGTTTTTGTGGCTGCTTCAATCATTATACCCTCACCTTTGCATTTATACCCACTCATATTTAATCTATGCATTTGGTTATATCCTTGAGATATGATTTCCAATTTTTGTTATTGGGGCATAATATTTAGACTAATCACTGATCCAATCAGCCCTACTAGGGAAAAATTAATTATCAATGATCAAAATCAACCCTATTGGGGCAAAATAAATTCATCAACCAATCAAATATACTCTATTGAACCACATTATTAATTTATTTCCCTACATTATCTATATAAATTCTCTCATTTTTATTATAATTCCAAGATTTGTAGCTTTTAACCTCATTATGGTAATTTCAAAGTGTGCAACTTGTCTCGGATCGATCATTTCCTAAGCCCATAACTTTCACCATATTTTACATATGTCAAAGTGTGCTACTTATATTTTGGGATTGTATCCTTACCACTTCCCCCTACCTTAGGGATCATTATATTATTTTTTATTTTTTTATCATTGGGAATCAATGCATGCAAGAATTATCTCATACAGATGTAATCTCATCCATGGGTTATTCTTTCTCTATTTTCAAGAGTCCATAATTCATTATTAAGGATTATTATTTACACTAGGTATTTACCATAGAGTAAATAATACTTATAGTTATGTTGTTATGTTAGTTAGTTAATAATATTATTTTTATGTAATAATAATATATATTAGGAGTTTGTTGTACATGATTTTGGAGTAAATCATCCAACTCACTATTATAGGAGATTATGAGAGATTTTAGGAGATTTAGTAGTTAGTGGGATTCTTAGATAATAGGATATGTTATCCTATATATTTTTATTATGTTAGATATAAAATTTATTATGTAATTAAGAGTGAAAAATAATATTTTATTATTTTTGAAATATTTTTTGGTGTTTAGCTCTCTATTAAACTTTGATTATTCCCGATATCTAGTATCAAAGCAAGAGGTTCTAATGGTTTAATAAATGTGTAGGAGTAGCTATGAGTTAATTTTTTAAAATTGGTATCACTTTCTCAAAGAGTGGTATAGTAGAATATAAATTCTCAATAGCCTAGAAGCATAAATTTATTGTGAGCTAACTGGGGTTTTAAACTTGTAGATCTAAAATTTACTTGAATCATTGTTATATTTAGAATGTATAATTGTATATATAAAGTAAAAATTATTAAATTAATGCATCATTATGTGTCAATGTTCAATGAAAATCTAGAATAAAATTCTATTTTATATTCCAACATAGACTAGTGTGGCATTAAATTTTTGTTCTACTTCTTTTTTGGTTTATCAAGTTGCCACATAATCAATGTTTACCTAAAAAATATTTCATTTTTATTTCAAGCATTGAGAAAAGTTCAATGAACTCCATAGTGACCCAAAATTGTTGTATTATCCAAAAATGTGAGTACTTAAATGCATATTGCATAAATTTTTCCATTGAGCACTACAAGTTAGTACCATTCTATAACTACCAACTCTATGCATGGATGTAAGTTTTTATTTTTGAAGAATTTGATCACTTATTCTCCTTCATATCATAGCTCAAAGATCTTTGATCAGTCTATAATTTTTGCATCCACAGACCGAGATATGTGCACATTTGGGATGTGACTTCTATCTATATGCATAGATTTCATATTCTACTAGATTGTTATCATTGTGGAAGAAGCTCATGGTCGATGGACACTTAAAAGATCAATGCCACATATGGATTAAGGATATCAATAAAAGGTTTGAGCATATACGTAGGCTTACAAAACTATCAAAGCTTGGCTTCTTCACCACATGTATTTTATCTCCAACATATCTACATCAAGGTATCATGATCAAGTTACCATTATCAATTTTTTTAATTTTCATTTTAGCTCATATTTAACCAATGTCTTTTACATGCTAATTTTTCCATCTCTATCACCATCGATTAGGTGTCAATAGGAAGTTATTTTGTTTAATTATATAGTTAATTTGAATAATTTTTCAAAATAACTCTATAGTTTGTTATTAGATGTTAAATTTAGTTTGGTGTTAAGTCTATGAGCATTTCATTTTTATGTATTCTTAGGTACATTTTAATGTTATAAGTCCACTCATGTATTGAAATTTGTTTAGTTTAGAGATAACACTTAAGGATTTTATTAGTTTACAGATATTTTTGATCATTGTTAAACCATGTCAAAAGAAAAGATCTATCATATTTTCAAATTGACTGAGATTTCATTATGTCATTTTATGTTTTTAGATTCGTTTTTCTAATTTATTGATAAAGTTTAGTGTAAATTGTATTTTTTATCATTTTGTTAATGTCAGTAGTTAAAAGAGTTAGGTTGAAACATTCCAAGTGTCCATATGTTGAAAAAGTCAAAATCAATAAAGTTTGTCATTTTTGTCAAAAATTATAAAAAATAAAAAATTGTTTGTAAAAGGACATAGTTTTGGACAACCCTGACATCCTAAGAATTATTTCACATTGAGGGGGGAAGTACACCTAGTGAGAAAACAATTGTGATTCTCTTATTCATCACCTAAGTAAGAATCTTCATTCACTAGAGGACAAAGGAAATGGAGGTTGAAGGCTTTAGATCCTCTTGTTAGTCACCAACAATGAGACCTAAATGATTTGGTGACATCTTTTGTGTGGTGTGTTTTTCCATTTTTTTAGTGTGGTGTGTTTTCTACCAAATCAACTAATGCAAAGAATATTTCTTTAGTGGTAGTGGAAATTATCTAGGTTATTTTTATTTGGGTGGAAAAAACATTAATAGAGGATGCATAAGATGATAATGAAAAATTATTCCTAATATTATTTTATTTTCTATTATTATGTATGTTTTCATTCCCCTACTATATTCGAGAAAAGGAGAGTGTAAATATGATGGAATGTGGAAATAATTTTATATAATGGAATTTAAATACATAAATACTCTGAGTATAGAGATCCTTTGACGGTCATACTTCTTTATGAAGATGATTATCTAGTGAAAAGTTTATTGTATTCACATGGAGTAAATGTGGGATGCATTCTTTGAATAGTAGTGGTCATGTGCAGTAAGATATAGATAGAAATATTTAGAAAGTAGTATGTATACCTAAAATTATGTGTTGCCATATGATTTTGTTCAGGCTAGCTCTTAAAGATGTACATTATCCACATGTAAACACCAAAGGGGGACTATTAATGATTAGTATTTACATTGGGTTTTTATCATAGAGTAATATTACTTACAATTATGTTACCATGTTAGTTAGTTAATAATAATTATTAATATGTAATAATAATATATATTAGGAGTTTATTGTACATGAGTTTGGAGTAAGTCACCCAACTCACTATTATAGGATATTGTAAGAGATTCTAGGAGATTTGGTAGTTAGTGGGATTCCTAGATAATAGGATATGCTATCCTATATATTTGTGTTGTTCTAGATGTAATATTTAGTTAATATGTAATTGAGACTGTAAAATAATATATTATTGTGTTTGAAATATTTTTTGGTGTTCATCTCTTTGTTAAATTCTGATTTTTCCCAATACTCTCGAGGGGGCATCATGGATCATTATCTTTCAATTTATTCTTGAAAACTCTTTCATTCGTTGAAAATGCATTACTTAAACCCAATGTCTTGCCACACCTTCTCAAATAGGGGTAAAATATAGACATCCAATCCCTATCACTATTGTGTTGAAATTGTCAATCTTACTCAAAATTTTATGGTAATGCATAATTTGGGCCAAAATCATTAAAATGTGCTAAATGGATTCGATCTTGTCATGTACAAGTGCCAATTTTGGCTAATGTATCCCTAAATGGGGTAATGAATTTCATGTGATTATTATATTTTCTCAAATCATTTCAAGTCAATTTACAACCACATAAAATGACACTCTAGACCACTGAATTCTTCTAGTTTAGAAGCACACATCATGTCCATGTGTTATTTCACATCCATAATGCTCTAAATGGGGTATTGGTCCATACACAACTGACACCTTCGAATTAAACTCCAATCAAATTATGACTTAGTAAATTTACATTTCAACTAGTTTGATTAATTGAGCAACTAATTTCCAAAGAATTATAGAAAATTAATTAAGCCCACTTTAGCAAATTAAACCAAATCAAGGGCTTAAATGAAAAATACATGGAATTTATTAAAGATATATTAATTGGAAATTCATTTCTAATATTTTGTTCATCCATTAACATCATCAATGGGATGGCATCCATAACCCATAAATCAACCAATATCTAGTTTAAGCCCTCCCATGCCTCATTAATGCTCCATTATTCTAAATATTTATCATAATATTTATGAATTGAACCTATAAAATTGAATTGATTCATGGACACATATCTTGATCTTAGGATGTATGGTCATATTTGATTTTGATCATTTCTAAAAATATATAAATAAAAGGGTCCTCACTCATTCCTTAAAGTTTTTTGTGTGTAATGTTATTATGCAAATTTTGTAATAGAATAACTTAAACTATTGGCATACATTTATCAAATATATGAGCCTAATTAATTGGTGCATTGAGAGAGGATGGAGGAGTAAGCCACTCATCATTGACAAAGACTTCAAGCACCAGATCAAGGTAAAATCACATTTTTGGGCCACTCTTGGAAGAGGGATACTCTTGAAAAGGTTTAATGGTTGTATTCCTTCTTTCAATATCTCTTAGATTTAATTTGAAAAACCTCATGAGGGATTTATCCTAGTAAATTATGTCCTTTATGCTTATTTTGAGTTTTCACTAATAATGCATGGACTAACTTGCTTTAGATTCCTACTCTACAAGGTAACTCAACCTTTATGATGTTCATCTCTAACATCTTATTGAGAAGTTACTCAACATTATTCCCTAGATTGTTAAAAGGATAGTTATGTATTTAGTAACCATAGATATTTTTGGTGCTATAGCATCATATTGTAGTGTAAATGGTAAAAGACATAAAGCTAAAACCTCATGTAATACATTTAGTATCCCTAGATTAATTCTATAGGCTTTCACATGTTCTTCAGTGGTTCTACCCCCTAAAGGAGAAATGGTGGGAAGGTATTTCTTAAGATTTTTGGGAAGGTCATGGATAAGTCTTGGAATCTTAAAGGTAGAGCTTTTAAACCAAGGTTGGGCCATTAGATGTGGGAGTGTCTATCTATTTGGAGAATCTGATTGAGCCTGAAACATCCTTAGAATGCCTCTATTTGACCTAATGTTTCTATGGTCTTCTAGGGGTGGATGAAATAGTTTATTATTAGAGGCAAACTTGGTTAGTCTTTGGGATATATCCATTGTAATTTAAGAGATATTCAAGTCTAGATAGAGAAAGAGGCCATTCTTATAGGGAAAGATTATGTTGTCCTAGGTTTTATACAAACAAAAAAAACATTTATGAGGTAACCTCTAATGTTTTTGGATTTCAATTAAGGTTAAATTTAGTCTTAGGCATAAGTTGTAGGTATTTGGTCTTATAGGGACTAGTTATGGAATAGATATAAGAAATGCAACTATTAACCCAGATGGTTCATAGATGGATATGGGTCTGAGATCTACTTAATTTGAATGGAATGGTGATGGGGATGGATTTAACCTAAGGTGGGAGTAATTCAAGTAAACAATAAAAAGGTGAGAAAGCCAAGGCATAAAAGAAGGTTTGTAAATAAATAACATGAATTATTTCTAACCATCTCTAGTACAAGGACAAATTCTAAATAACTAATGATTCTCAACCACTACATTATCACATAAAAATAAAAAACATAGTGAAAATCTTTGAGGGATAAGATGTGGTTATCTCCACATTATTAACTAAAGGTTGTTTAATATCAAGATTATTGTAACATATCTTAAATTCAAGATTATAACTAATACAAAAGATCATCTTTGACTAGCTATGGCTCATTCTAGGAAGTTGCATCAAATGACATCTCTACATAGATTCTAAAGAGTAACTTAGCTAGCTTGTTAACATAAAACAAGATTTATCGACCTAAATTTATACTACACATTCCAATTGATAAAAACCTTATTAATCAATTACAAGCTAATTGAAACTACTATTACACATATTAGGAAAGACTAAGTTATTGATTAGATTAAAATAAATAAACACTATTCTTAGCCAAAATTGTCTACCATTGGTGAGGGAAATTAAAAACTTTACTTCTAGTCTTACCTATCCTTATTATTGATCTTTTGTTAGGTTTTATCTTGGTATATTAGTCAAATTTGGTCAAACTTGGTCATATCAAGGATGTTTTGTCAAATTTTGAATCAACTTAAGGTCTATTGAATGGTCTATAAGAGTGGGTTATACCCGTAGTCTTGTCATTAACCCCTAAATTAAGGTGTTGTTTGTGTTTTGGAGAAGTTAATGTTTCTTAGAAAAGTGTAAGGTTACTTTGCTAAGGTCAAGGTATGTTGACCCATGGTGGCACATTGGTATGTTGATCTACAAGGTCATGTAATGTATTATGGTGGATGAAAATTTCTAGAGACATGATATGGTAAGGAGAAAACATTATTATTTAATGTTTATTAAAATTTAAAGTAAATTTGGAGAAACTAAGGTAATGTTTACTTTTGTAAAATATGAAGAATTAAGTGTATTTTTAGGTATCCAAAATGTTCCAAGATATGAAAACGTTATTTACTCCTCACACATGTTGTTTTAGGTTAGTTTCAATGTGAAAAAGTGGTGGGAACCTCCAAATATCAATAAATTAAAGTATGACATAGAAATACACTTGCCAAGATCTTCTAAAGCAAGTTTTCAATGTCGAGGTGGTTGGTTCAAGTCAATAATGGATTTGGTAAAGTATATTATAGGTTTTAAATGTCAAATAATACTTTTGGTAGGCCATAATAATTAAAATTTTATTTTATCTTCTCCATCAACCCCTTTGAAAGCTTGTGAGGTCATTTTCAGGTGTTCATTCCATGAAGAGAAAGAAGATTTGGAAATAGTGCTATTGGGAGTGCATATGGGTAATTATTCCCTTGTAATTTTTGTCATTAATTTTAGGATTTTAGTTTTTTTATTAATGAATAATTGTTAACAAGTTATGTATCCCAAAATCCTCTTAAAACCCCACATGTAGGGTTTTTCTTGTCTCAACAAGTTTTTAGGATTAATTAATGAAAATGGTTGGTTTTATAAGATATTAAAGGTTTGAATATTATACTCACATAATCCTCCATCATTTTTGGCATGTGTATTGAGGAAAAGGAATGGAAAATGACTTAGAAGTGAAAATTTTGGGCTTGTTTGTAGGGTTTTGGTTGTGTCAAAGCATCCTGACCAGTTATGAGGAATTGTTGAGCATGGTAAGAGTTTATATTTACTTATAAAATATATTTAATGGATATTCAAGTGATATATAGATTGATAATGACCTCAAGATAGGCCAAGATGAAGACTACTTACATGTTTTGCATAAGAAAACCCCTTGGGATGAGTTTATTACTTTGAAAATGCATATCAGAGTTGATGAAGGAAAAAAAGTGATTAGAAGGTGATATAATAATGTATATAGGAACTTAAAATTTCAATAAAATTTTAATAAAACTCAAACACACACTTTTACTTTCTTGACATATGCTCTATTTAGTGTTAAGGTGTGTGACAATCAAAATTACAAAATATTCAACACTTAAAATGAATCATATGTAGACATAGATGTTAATTAAATGAAAATATATAACCTTTTAAATTATTATATAAATTTCAATAATTACTTCATGTTTATTCAATAATATTCTCATGCTTTGATAGAGTATTTGGCTCAAGGGAGAACAACTAGGTCTATTCCCATATCTAAGGATGTTTGAGAGTGTCTTGGTCATTAGAGGAGGATAGTAGACCAAGTGGGAGAGTTAAAGATAATATTATCTAACCCAAAAAGTAATCACATTAGTGTGAAGTTATTTTAAAGAAAATAACCAATGCAATAACATATGGTTGTAGGCCTAAAGTCTTAAGTAGACACTCATAGGCCTACTTGTTTTGAGTTCAAAGTTGAAAAATAAAGGTTATGAAAAGACAAGGAGACCATTAAGAATGTATAAAAATTGAATATATTATTTTTATGTATAGTAAATCATTAAAATTAAAATAATATAGTGGAGGAGGATCCATCCTTAAAACACAATTTATGAGCAGATACAACCCTCCAAATAAGGGAGAAGTTCTTATGAACAATCACTTTTGAGGTTTTCATTAACTAGTTTAGGTGAAATTATGTATTTATACTTCAAGGTATAGATTTTAAAACATAAAACAATATATAATAATGGACCAAATACCATTAATAACTCTTGAAAGAAATTGTAGACATGTAGGCCTAAAGAACATCAATTCACTATTTACGAAGTAGAATTAGGTGTGTGGAGGCAGTTTGAGATGTTCCAAAGAGTTTTTGATCTTTAAAATTGGTTTTAAATATTAAGGACATACCTAAATTCCTAAATAGACTAATAATGACATTTACAAGGGATTAAATAAGGGTGAATGTAGACCTACATGTCTGCAGACCTGTAGGTCTACTTTCTCAAACTAAAAGAGATAAACCTTTCATAGAATTGATGGTTTGAAGATGCATAGGAAGGGTGAAAGATTTTAAAATATGTTAGGAAGGTTTATTAAAGGTATAAAATAGATAATAATTTAATATAATACCATTTCTTGAACTTTACAAACATCAGACTCAAGGATGACCTTAAAAGCCTGCTAAAAGCTCTTTTTCTAAGCCCATTTTCAAAAATTCATGAAAATATGTAATCGTTTGTATGTAGTTTGGATTTTTATGTAAATATTAAGTGTGTATAAATTAATTAAATACCATTTATGATGTTTAAAATTATTTTAAAATTATCCAAGATTCTAAGAGCACCTACAACCCACTACACAATCCTCTTTTGCATAAAGTTTGCTACCTTTTTACTTATTTGAGAGGTACATAAGGTTGATAAAGGAAAAATTATGGTTTTTGAGGTTATAATAAGATGGTTAATACCTAATACAATAATTTTATTATCTTTAAGTTACCTAAAACTCAAAAATTACATTTTTCTCTACTCTTGGCCTCCTCAAGCCTATGCATGGCCAAAATAGGGCTAAAAAGCTTGAAACTCACCTAACTTGAGTTCTAACCCATATAGTTCATTGAAACATATCAATATAACCTAATTTAATATTATAAATAATATTTTTGAGGTTTTTGAGTGCTTATTTATGTATTTATATGGTCTATAGGATCATAGGCTTGCATTAGGCCTAATTAGGCCCAATTAGGAGAGATTGGTATTGATAAATTAGGTTTACCTTGAGATTTGGGCCATGAAAATTTAGTTTAAGATGAATATTTTATTATATTCCTTGGAAGTGCTATGAATCTCTCAAACCAAGGAGTTTTGTGTCTAAAGTGGGCTACAAGGAATAGGTTTCCAAGAGAGAAAATGGGATAAATATGTAGAAAAATGTAGAATAGAGATGGAGGGATGACTGATTGTGGATTTTAAACAAGTTTCCAAGGAATTTATACCCAAATAATATGACTTGTCACTTCATAATCACTCCAAGGAGTAGTTTCAAGTGCTCAAGGGTGAGTCACTAAGCCAAACATAATTCCTATGCCACCTTGCTCAAGTTGTCATCACATGGAGCATACACGTGTTGAAGAGAGAATTCATATTTATTTTAGTATTTTATTATTTATTGTAACTTATTCCATTATTTATTCATATAAATCATTATCTCTTGACACCTCTATTTTCTCTCTTCTTCCTTCTCCTATATGAATGCCTAATTTTGGCATTGTTTAAAATCCTTTTGTTGGATATGGCATAGCCTTATCCAAATGAACACTTTTAGTTTTACTTTAAAATGAATAAAGATAAGTTTTTGTATTCTATTATACATGTAACAAGTTTACGATTCATGTTATTTGATGAATACTAGTCATGGCATATGCAACCTCCTCTTATTTGTAATATTTACTACCTATTTGTAGGTGTTAGTCATATTTTTAGGTTACATAGAGTGATCCAAATAGATTTTTATGGATTGAAATTAGAAGCATTAATTATTTAATTTTAGAACTCTTGATCATCCCCTTAGTATATGCATCATGCTATAGCCTCTATGTGAAACACTAATTTTTGAAGACTCCATTCGAGTTGTGTAATTAGATTCAATCATAGTTCATATTCTCAGTGCATGATAGGTAGATGGATGAAATAAATTTTGTGAATCACCTCTATATTCTAATTTGATTTTAGTTTTATCTCCATTTTCCATTTCAAATTAGTAGGTTTAGTGATAGTTCTTAAGTGATGCATAAAATGATCTAACCCTAATCTAGAGGTTTAATACACTCTTTAGGTCACACACAACCTAGGATTGTTGCCATGATATAAATTAAGTGAGGATTCTTGAACAACCTCATAAAGGTGTAAATTTTGATGATAAAATATATCAAATAGACTTGAAAGAGACAATCATATAATATAGACTCGCATAACAACCTAAAGGATTTTTTTTATATATTAAAATGTCAAAATTTCTCTTCCCTTTGGGAATGCAGGAGATACATGTATATCTAAGCTTGGTATGGGGATGCCTCATCACTCAAAACTTACATACCACTAACTAACATCATGCAAGAGGAGATTTCCTATGATGAGGTAGATACATTAGTGGACACCTAGACTCTAGTGGTTGTTACCATTATAGTCACAGTTATAATAAAGGTTAGATGTGTCACTTATGAAGGAGTTGTAATGGATGTGGTTTGTGGATCTCATTCACCTAAATATACTAGTAGAGAGCATGATTCACTTGAAAATCATTCTCAATGGTCCTAAAATCTAATAGATACCTTTTTAAAAGTTTGGGGAACTTATCCATTAGTTTTTTATTTGATTTGAGTGCATCCCCATGATTTACACAAAGAGTCTCTATTTTATTGACCCTACTTCTAGTGAAATTTACCAACTACTAGAGATTATCAAGTGTTCTGTACACTGTGCCCTCAACTTCTACTTTGAAAATATTTATTATTGTCTAAATAAGGTATTCAAATATGGGCTTAAGGACTAATTATTTACTCTATTTAATTACTCCAATGATCGTCATCTCTTCAAAAATTATAGTGGCCTACCTCTCATAATTGATAAGCTAATGTACTACATTTTACATCTCTTTATTCTAGTCAATTAAAGTATCCCTCATAAAAAATAATGAATGAGTATAAAGGGTATTAACTAAGTTTTGAAAATAATCTATTATAGATATATTAGTAACCCCAATAAGACCTTTTCAAACTTGGTTAGGGGATGCCACAATTTGAATCATAGGGTTTATGCTTGGGGTTTGCAAAACTATCATTATATCCATCTAAGCCTTATTTGATTGGGTAGAAGAATCCAAAATAGGAGGAATAACCAACACATAAATAATGGGTACATAAGTAATTATAGTTATAGGAGAGGAATAATAAGTTGGTTCACTCACCCTTCATGTAATAACAACATGAGAAACTATCATTGTAGATGGTATTGATGTGATAGGAAATTTTGAGGCTAAAGGTATAATTATCAGTTATCCCTATGTTGAAGTTAGAGGTTTTGACTCTACTTCATATCCATTGTCTCCACCTTGGTTTTAAAGCATTTTAGTTGATCTTGAATTGTCCTTTAAAATTATAGTTTCCCCAAACTAAGCTTATTTTAGCAACCATTCATCCTCTAGGTCACTCTTTATGGTCTCACTAATGGTCTCAAAGAAGAATGTTTCTATATTGTCTTCCCATTCTTATTATGTGAACCATTCTCCCTCTATAAGCTTCTCTTTATCATATTTACCATCATCCAAGATTTCTAAGGGTTTTTCTTCCATAGAGCCTTTTTTGTTATCATTTCCTCCCCTTGACTTCTCTTTGAAAGATCCCTTTGTTGAAGTGACCTGAGGGGAAATGGAAGAAGCCTTCACTTTTTTTAGTACACAAGAGTTGGTCTAGTGGGATTAGTAGTTGTTATTGATGGAGGGGGAGAAAAAAAAATCAATCTAAAGGTATAGTGGGTGGTGATGAAGTGGTGAAAATAGTGTTTTATGGAAGGGAAACTAGGGAAGTAGGAAATCTAGAAATTGGGGGTAGGAAAGATGAGAAGCTTACCTTTTGGGATACCTTTATTAGAGGGAAAGGTAACAAAAAAAATGGGACACTAGGTTGATCCATTGTTTTATTACCTGATGTTATGGTAACCAGGGGTGGAGGAGTGGATATTATGATGTTTGATGCTATGGTGACCATTGGGATGGAATGCTAAGGGGACCCTTGAGTGATTCTTTGTTCAATTCCCATAAAATCACACCTAGATGGTCCAAATTTCTCCTACCCTAGAATTTAAACTTGTGAGAAAGGTTTGAGAGGGGGATAAAAAGTCCAATGCTCTTTCTCAATCTTTTGAGCATACTCCTTGGTGGTATTTGGATTATACTTAATATGTATAGCCACCACAATTGCCATACTTACCTTGATCATCCTAGTATGAACTTATGTATCAGTTAGGGAATCTAAAAGAACATCATCATGTGGAAATAACATGTTTCCATAATCAATTTTCTCCTTGTCTCTAATTCTATCTTGGTGGTTCTTGGCCTTTTTCCTTGGACCCCATTACCTATAGGGTTCCCATTTAAAAACATAGGATTTTCAAGTTCTACCCATTCGGTGGAAATTTTCCCATATAGTATATTTAATCTAGATAATGTTGAAATAAATTAGGTGGACTAATACCTATTTGTAATTCCTTATATTGACATCTATATAATCTACAAATTGATTGACAATTTCTTCTTCTACCACTTTATCTAACACCAACCAAGGGAGATACATGGGGAGGTCTTTAGTTCCCTCCTCTATGATAGTTTTGAAATATAGATACAACTAATACCTACCAATACTTCCAATATTTATTTTGATATGATTAGCTAAACTTGACATATCCTTTCCACAAATGGCCTGGTACACGATTGGATAAAAGGTCTCTCTTAACTTGGTCATGTTCTTCCTAAATTTTTGGATGTGGAGGGTAATAAAATCATGAAAAAAAATATTCTTAGGGTATTATAATGAGGTTTCCCAAGGTTTTTTAAAAGTTGAGTGGACTATCCCAATTATGGCATCTAATAGATAAGACATCATATAAAATTTGCCATCTAACCAATTGTCTAGGTAATAACTTGGTGGATCAAACTAAGACTGATGATTTCCCTAATGGAAATGACCTTGGTAGAGGTGAGGATGGTGTTTAATAGGGGAATATAAACCTCATTAATGTAGTTTATAGTTTGGAGACCATATATTATATTAAATTGAGCCATAGTGATCTTGATTCCTTGTATAAAAGTGGTAATTAGAATGGTAGAGATGAGTCCTTTGATCTTGAATTTGGTTGGTTCATGTACCCACTCATGAAACTTACTGGTAACATTGTTGGTTGACATGAATTGGGTATAAGCTAATTTAGGGGGAGGGAGTTTATAATATTCCTCAAAGGCATGACCACTAACATAGGCTACTAGTGTGTTTTACTAACAAAAATGTAGAATTTTTCCATAAATCTATTTGTTTGTAAACAAATCATATAGTTTATCAATGCAAGGTATTATCTCTAGTTTTATCATTTTATCTTATAGTACCATTGATTTGATCACCACCAAGTCTTGCATGTACCTTCATATAAATGTAGAGAGTTATTCCTTTGGGTCATAGGGCTCTACTACCTTGACTTCCTCATAAATAGCCGAGTAGTGTTTTAAGTCATGATTGAGAGTAACTTCATCAAATTTTATATTTGGATATTGATGAGATTATATAATGGAATACATAGAGGGGCTAGGTGATAAATTTTAAGTGGAATCCATTTTTATACACTCAAATTATATCTCTCTATAACTGTGTGGATGTTTGGTTAAAAAATAGATTTTGAATTCATGTTTGTAGTCACTAATTTGATGGCAATGTGATTTCCCTCGACTTGGCTGATTTCATATATCTCCTTTTTCTAACTTGCTTTGTTGAATTAAATGTAGTTGGCTAATTCATATGGATTAATGGCTCTAATGTTTTTGGATCCTTTTTTTTCTATTTTCATAATTTGAGTTTTATTTATGATGCATCATCTCTAATCTCTGATGCCAGGTAGCTTTTCCTTCTTAGAATTAAGTGATTCATCATCTTTTCTCTGACACTTATTAACTTTCTTATAAAATCATTACCTTGTCATTACCAGACTCTTACCTAGTTTAAGGGACACAAGGAAAGACTTTTCCTCCAGACCACCTCATGGTTATTTATCTACCTTATTATATTCTTATTATTACATTGGGATTACATGATGGTAACACTTGGTAAAATCATAATATTTCTCTCTCCATAGGGGTATCGTATTATCTTTCATACTTGCATAGGCTTCAAGTAAGTGGGATGATGACACACATCATCATCTCAATGATTTAATTCCATATAAGTTTCATACTACTCTTTTTGTTGTGTAGACTCTAGGAATGATGACATGTGTCATCATCCTAATGTTCTATTTATCTAAAAGACTTAGAAAATTTTAGATTACTTTGATATCTGCAAACTTGTGGGATTAGAACACATAGATGGCTATCACTGCTCCACTTTCTTGGGAGTTATGTACTTTTAAAATTTGATCTTACCAATCATTAGGTGACTAACATTATGACACTTAGAAAAAACTGGGCAATCCACCTACCATAATGTTATTTTCAAAGTTTTTAAGTACTCGAATGGCCACAAGTTAGTAGGATGTCATTGAGTGGAACTGATTTCTTTAAATACCAAAGTATATAATAAGTTTATAATGTAAAAAGACTCATGGAAGTATAAGGTAACAAAATATTAGATCTAATTTTGTATAAAATACTCAATGGATAAAGTTCTAAGTAACTTGTGTTCCAAATAGAAATGTCGAACGAATGTGATGAACATAATAATGTTGGGTGCAACCTCAGATAACCAACACACTTTGGAAACTTATGAAATAAATTGATGTTGGATATTTATCAATGGTTTCATGTAGATGTCATGAAGGTGTCTAGGTGAGTGTATGAAGTGCCTTGATAGTCTATATGACAATGACAAAGTGTGTAATATGTTTGTCCTATTATGCTTAAAATATGCCAAGTTAATCTTTAGTTTTGGCATGGTTTGACATATTATAGATGAGTATGAAGTATTTATCATGTGAAATGGGTCATATTAGTAGTCAAGTATGATTATAGATATTATGTGCATGAGTGAGTTCATGTAGTTCATCATTATTCTCATATATACATTTTGGGTCCAATGGCAAAAAATATGAGTAGGCAGTTTGATGATATCATAATTTCCACATTTGGATGAGTCAAGGGGAGTTGGTCATATGGTTGTGATCAAACTAGTCCCTAATATATATTAAAAAATTATAAATTGTAGTGGTGATGCATGACAAAAGATATGTAAGTGAAAATTTGGGCTCTCAGGCATTTTGGTAGTGTTTTCCCATACTTAGCCAAATTTGCAATATGGCAAGAAAAGCTAAGTAAAAATTTTGATGTAGTCATATCTCACATGTGTGGATGTTTAAAAAGAATTTTATCATATGGGTTTGTTTAGCTTTATTCTTATTTTATTTTTTATAACTTTTAGGTCAAGCACTGAAGCACAACAAAAGTTATGAATTTGGAAAGTTGGTCTTCCTAGATAGTTCTTGACATAGTTGACTCTATGAATAGATAAATATAAGGAGGCATTTTAATGCATTATATCTCACATGTGTGAGGGTTACAAGATTATATTGACACATGGTTGTATTCTCATATGTGAGGAGATCATATGGTCCAAATTTTAGAATAGGTGTTTGAGCGAAGCAAAAGATATGGAGGTGAAAATTTGGCCTTCCAGGGATATTGCAATGGTTCTTATACTTTGTCTATTTTGTAGAAAGATAAAGATCAAGAAAAAAATAATATATAATGGCTTGTGGGAAATTTTAAAATGAATATATATGGTGAAAATAAAGTCAAATAGGTTAAATTATTCATTAGTTAACTAATATAAATATCAAGCTTATTCTAAGACCTAACGATGTGTAGGTGATCACATAGTTTTGATCTAATGGTGCATGTTGAGTGAGATGGTAAGAAGTTAATGATGTTTAATAGTATAAATGCTTAAGAGGAATGAAAGGGTTCCAAATTTCATGATCATGGGGTTTTTTTATCAAGATTGAATGGTGAGTGCTATAAGATAAAGCCCTGACTGATCTATAGAAATTGACGGTGCGTGATGAGTCAATATTATAAGATTTAATGAGATGAGGTCAACATGTTCAAAGTTTAGAATTTATAATTTGTGCACTATGATTTAAATTTCAATATACATATAATAACATTTATGGTTCATGATTTATCACAACAAGGACATCGTATTCAAGCATAGTGTTCAATGTTTAATTATGATAGTTTGAATTCAGATATTTGAATTTAACAAAGGAAATCTTAGTGTCTAGTTTTGGAGCCATAATTTTTGATATATGAATAATTTTACATGGTGTAAAAATAAATTTTATATAGGAATCTAAGGCACATCTAGAAATATAAATTTGAAGTTTGAATTTATGTATAGACAAAGATATTGAGCTCAAAATTTGATTGTGTTTGACTATGTTCTGCAAGTTACCCGAGAAGGGTAATTGAGATTGTTCTAATTTAATTTTTATGTTTAATGATTAATTAGATATTGGAGAATATTTTATACTCCATGAGGATAATCTATGTGAATTTTTAAGGTTTGAACAATCATATTTAATATGAACAAAGGTTTATAAGGTGACTGTGTGTTCATTCATATTGATTATGTGCACAACATGTTGTATAAGCAAATTGTGGTTAAGTAGAAGGCTAATGTGATGGTTATTATAATTTAAGGAGGATATATAGATCATGTGGAATGGGTCAATGAATTGGTAAATGGATCTATGTTCTTAATTTTCCTAGATAAGTGTCAAAGAGGTGAATGGGTCTACATAGGACCTAAAAGGTGACTTGGGCTTATTTGAAAGTATGTTGTGCTTAGATGTGACCCATGTTAGATGCCTTAAGGGTGAATGCATGTATTGTGGCTGAAATGGAAATATTTTGAAATTTTTATTTTATAAATGTCTATAAATAGTGAAACTAAATGTGATGGTTTCTAGGTGTGTGACAGACTTGAGGAAGACTTATGCAAGGTGAATATGAGAGTTGTGGAGTGAAGGAGAGGTATAGTGCCCAGTTGATGAGTTTATGAGTAGATAAGATTTTTGACTATGTGTATGAACTTTAGGTCATATTTCTAATGTCATAATAATAATCTTATAGTTTGAGGATATGCAAAGAGGTCTGAGTGTGCATATGAGGATAGTTTGAGTGAAGGAGAGAGATTGTGGCATGCCTATGTGAGAGGCCTATATCAGATAGAGAGGGAATTTGTGTAGGGGTTAGAAAATATAGATCCATCATCAAGTGTTGAAGACAAATTCTAAGGTTGAGGTTTTCAAAGGAGGGTTTAAAGGACTTAATCTTCCTTAATGTAGTTGATCCTTATTAAATAGGTGTTTCACTAAAGGCCTTTGGTTAAGAGGATATGATCAAGGTTTGCTGGTCTAAAAGAGTTGACCAGTCTCTTTCTTGTAATTTATTATAGGAAAAGTATTCTATGTGTTTCAATATTGAGAGTGGGTTTTATTCCCAATGAGGATTTCCCATAGGAACTATGTGTTATATGTTTGATCTTGTGTATACATTGAATAAATGAGATCTCTTGTTAATATTTCTTGATCAATTTGATATATGTTATTTATTTAATAGTTTGAAAGGATTGTAATTGAAAGGAAAATATCTAGGCTCACTATTTAACCCCCCCTCTCAATGATTGTACCTCTAACAATTGGTATTGGAGTAGTTCGTTTGGTAAAGGCTTAACAACTTGAAGGTGATCTAAGGTACAATATGGGTAGTCATCAAGGAGGTTTCTCTACTAAGCAAGCACCAATGTTAAATGGATCAAATTATGAATTTTGCAATGATAGGATGAGGACATACATTATGTCCCTAGGGTTTGATGTATGGATATCTTTTGTGGATGGTTATGTTGATCCCACTACTCCTCCATCTAGTGATACATACAATAAGTTATTTGAGAACAATTTTAAGGTAATGAATGTTATCACTTGTGTATTTTAGAGACTAAATACACCAAGTCAATTCATTATAAGTATACCAAAGAGATATGGGACAAAATGTATATCATTTATGAAGGAGATTAAAATGTCAATCTTGCTAAGTTGAAGACTCACATAAGGCAATTTGAAAGTCTTAAGATGAAGGAAGAATATTCTACGGCATCCTTTCTATAGAGAATTCATGAGATTATGAACAACATTATAGGTCTTGGAGAGAACCTTGAAGAGGATAATATAGTTCAAAAGGTATTGAGTTTTATATCCCTCAAGTTTGATCCAAAATTATCTACTGTATAATAATGTCATGATCTTACTCATTTGAAGATGGATCAATTTCATGGCACCCTTACTACTCATGAGATGAGGAAGAATGATGATATACCACTAAAGAAGGAAACAACATTCAAGATTGAAATGAAGACAAAGAATAATTTCCAAGGTATGAAACCAAATGAGGATGAACTAATTACTTTTATTTCAATAAAATTAAAAATAGGTTCATTCAAGTATAAGGGTATACTACCCCTCAGATGCTTCAATTATGTAGAGGTAGGACATTTTACTAATAAGTGCCCTCATAAATATAATAAGTATGACGATGAATAGCACGATCAAAGTCACAATGATGGTAAAAGATCACTTAGGTCTGATAAAAGCAAAAAAAGTTTTTGAAGGTTTGACAATAAGAATAAGTATTTCAAGGACAAGAAAATTGTCTAAACAAAAGAAGATTGTGGCTCATCAAATGAGAGTGAAGTTATTAACTCAAAGTATGATCATGAATATGATGGTATTATTAAATATGAATACCATTTTATGGATGAGGAAGGCATTTTATCACATCAAAAGGAGCTTACTTGGATTGATTCATATGATTATAAAAATGAGATGGAATATGAGATTGCATTGACAAATGTTATTGAAGAACTAAATATTAAGAATAAGATCAATAAGAAGATGAAATATAAACTCAAAGTATATGAGGAAAAATTTAGTGTATTTGATGCAATAATGGATGAATATTCCAAGGAGTATGAAGATATGGTCAATCATCTTAGTTGTCAACTAGAAATCCTATCTACAAGTCTAAAATCTAAGGAAGATGAATGTGCAAGGTATGTAATTGAAAATTTGTCTTTAAAATATGAGTTAGAGAAGTCTACAAGTAAGGTGAAATCATTTTTCAAGTTTTATAAAAGTTTTCATGATGTAGATGATCTCTTAAAGAGTCAAAATTGAACTAGTGATAGATCTCGATTGGGTTTTAATGAAGATCCTAAACTTTCTTCTCAAGTTAACATGAATGTCAATAAAACTAGGATAATCATAGTCTGAGGATACATCATCAGACAAATAATGAAGGTGTTGAAAGAATGAATACAAAAAAGATTAGATAATCAAATACCATGAGGTATATAGATTTCAACGGTTACTATTTCACATGTAATCAATTTGGGCATAAAGCTAGAAAATGTAGAAGACCTATTAGAAATGAATTTGCATGAAACTATGATGGGGTCATTTGTCAAAAGGTGTGATAAAGGTTGAGTGATTCAACTATCATGATGTGGGACACTTTACAAAAAAATTTAGAAATAAGGTAAGACAAGCTATGTTTCCATAAAGGAGTATGGTTTGCTAAAATTGTGAATAGAGAGGTCACATTTCTAGATTCTATAAACAAAGCCCATTAAGTCAAAATAAGTTCAATCAGGCTCCAAGAGTGAAATGAAAAATGAAAGTTAGCTCATAGAAACCAAAGGTGAGTCATGATGAGTATGTAGGTCCAATTAATCTCTTTGTTATGGTGGAGAATGCTTCAGAATTTGAAGAGTGCCAAGGGCTCTCATTTTTTGCTCATGTTGTGAATAAAGAGACCAAGATCAAAGAGAAGACCAAGGTGTTGGTTGAGGATAGTTATGAGGTATGTATGGATCCAAGTGAATATCTTATTATTATTAAGAATTTCATGTAAATAACATCAATCGTCAGTGCCTAGTGATGATGTTCAAAACTACAATGAAGTTTCCATAAATGAAAAGGTATGCCATGAATTTATGTTGTCTCCATATACTATCAATCCAATATTAGAAGATAAGAAGAGTGATTTATAAAAGGAACCAATTTTCATAGTTGAAACTGAGAAGAAGAAGAAAAAATCAATAAATATTATAGCTACAAGATGATTCCAATGGTTAATAAGGAGATGCCAGTCACTCCTGGCTTCACTTTGTTTTATAGTATTGTGGTGTAAATGATGTCTCTAACTATGCTTCTTAAGAGATATATTTCTTGTGGAGAAGCAAGATTGTGTGCTTAAGATCATAATTAAACTTTATATAGAGATTTGTGTTGATCTTAGAAGGACATTGGTTAAGGGGGAACAACAAGTTCATGAGTTTTCTCTAGAATTTTGTGAAGGAGCTATTAGTACAAGGTTATAATGGGTGGTTATAGGTGCATTAATAATATTAATGGAATTTGAAGAATATTTTTGTGCTCAAAAAGGTCTGTGCACTTAGTTGTGATGTGTTTTAGGTGTTTTTGTGGTTTGAAGCTAAGTTAAAGTCAATTTGGAGATTTTTGTTTACTCTCAAGTTTCCCAAGTTGTGATTAAGAGTATGGAGGTCCTAAAATTGGTTACAGGATGTATGGGTTCCCAAATATGTAGAAGTTCAATTCTTTATCTAGAAGTGTGTAATGGTTTTCTCTAAGTGTATAAGAAGTTATAGAGGTAGATGTTGACCAGAAGGAGGTTTATTGACTCTATTTGTTTTAAGATTCTAAGGTTTTGGCCTATGCTAGAAAAGTGCTTTGACTTATGATTTGAGGTCTAAGGATTATTAATAAGTTTAATGGGATAAATGGGTTTTCAAATCAAGATTCATATAGATTTTAAGGTTTGTGTTTTTCAAATTGTTCATGGTTTTTTTAAGGTGGAGGCCTAATTGGTAATTTTTTATATGAAGTATATTTAAAAGGATGAGCTAGTTTTTGTAAATTAGTGTTCTTGAGGGGTCACATGAGATTTTTATAGATATGAAACTTTAAGTCTTTAATGCATGTTTACTAAAATTTGTGGGCTCTACAAATTCTAGATAGGGCTATAAGAGACTTGATAAGGTTTAGTGAAAAGATTAGTGTTTATTGATTAGTTTCTTGAAAAGATTAAGGAATATGAATTTTGAGGTGATTTATTATTATTTTTAAAGAATTTTTAATATTTGGTGTATAGCATGAAGTTTTGTTGGTGCTCCTTAAGGTGGTTTGAGAGAGAAGGCTAGTAAGTCTATATGGTGGTTCCTCATAGTGTACAGAGATCTGAAGATGCTCAAGTGGTGAAATGGCTTAGAAATATTAAGGTGAGTCCCTATTAGATGTTTCTTGGTAATTTACATCATATTTTAGTTATTTTTGTGTTTTTTATTCATTGGTTGTAGTGCTTGATTGAAGAGAGTGTTGCCATGAAACAAGAGGAAGGTGTCAAGACAAGAAGAGGTAGGCTCAGTGTAAGGGGGAGTTTGTATCATATTTATAAGTTCATCCTCTCTTTTTGGTAGTATTTTTAGGTCCTCAAGATCAGTTTGTTCCCACTTTATTATTATGTCACAGAGTGAGAAAGTTTTTATTGTGAGAGTGCTTGAAGAGAGAGAAGAAAGGTGCGTTGTATATTGATGGGTGTTGACATTAATGACAAAGGGGGAGATTGTTGTCAAATTCTCAATGATTTCATAGTGATGTCATGAAGGATTATAGGTGATTGGATGAAGTGTCTTGATAGTCTATGTGACAATGATAAAGTGTGTAATGTGCTTATCCTAGTATGCTTGAAAGATGTCTGGTTGATCTTTAATGTTGGCATGGTTTGAGATGTTTAGGAATGAGTATGAAGTATTTATCATGTGATAAGGGTTATATAAATAGTAAAATATTATTGTAGAGATTATGTGCATGATTTAAATTCACCTGGTTCATTATTGTTCTCTTCTAGATATTTTGGGTTGAATGGTGGAAAATCTGAGTACACAATTTGATGACATCATAATTGTCACATATGGATGAGTCAAGGGGAGTTGTTCATATGGTTGTGATTGAATTAATCCATAGTTTATATGTAAAAGTAAGAATTTTGATGTAGTTATATTTCAAACATGTGGTATTTTAAGAATGAGTTGATGATATGAGTTTGTTCATTTTTGTTCCTATTTTCTATGTGCTAAGTTTTAGGTCATACGATGAAGCACATCAAAATATATGCATGTGCAAAGTTGGCATTCTAGGCAATTCTAGGCATAGTTGGCTCTATGGTAGAAAAATCTAAGTGAGTAGATTAATGGAATTATAACTTTCAAACATAAATGTTCTAAGATCATATTGATATATGTTTGGATTCTCCTATATGAGG